>CAUYLG010022986.1:0-35517 GCA_963573385.1 Cacajao melanocephalus
TTAATTTCAATAATGATGGTGGTGATAAAAATAATTTCAGTTTTAAGATAAAAGATGTATGCTGTTTGGTCAGGTGATTTTACTCAGGAATATATTTTATAAAAATACAAATATAAGCATGCTTGAACAAATTATATAAAAAACTTTATTTCGGTATTATTCAAAGTGTCAAAAATGAGACAATGCATGCTTTTTGTTAGATAAATGAATAAATTATTCTGTGTAAATTAAAGCTAGCAGATAGCTTGAAGAAATACCCCATTAAAATACTGGAAAGGAAAAAAGCAACATGCAAAAAAGTTCTTACAGTATGATCCTTATTTCAAAAATAACAATATTTTTAAATCTGTGTAAGTGTGTACACAAACACATAGACATACTCATCTGTAATGGGTTTTGATCAGGGAGAAAAATATGAATGTGTTTATAAGAAGTTGTTAGTATCTGTTATCTTTGGGGGTCATCACATGTGAGTAGATGAAAGAGCTTAAATAAATCAATAAAATAGGAAAATGCAACTAAAAAACATTACGACAGGGAAAAAAGTAAAATCAAAACGTTTTAGAACTTAGGTAATAAAAGACTGTGTATTTCATCCTGGAACTAACAAGTAAGTACAAATAATGTTTATCTGTGACTGCTCGCTGTAGTGTCTGACATTTGGTCGCACTGTTGAGAAACAGCAAGTTGAAGTCAGGTCCAGTGATAGGTCCCGAGTGGTCACTCTACTTGTTCCTTTACAAAGGGGCCAGGTCTCTGTTCTTCACCGTGCCACTATTGCCCCAGGGGCAGGAAAACCAAGACAGCCATGGTTAAGGAAAATAAGTGAAGAAGAGCTTATCTTACAACTCTGAGTTCCCATCTGAGAGAGCCTTCTGTGGCAACTGCTGAAGTTACAAATAACCCTAGGTTACCAGGAAAATTGCAGCCATTAGCAGAGCCTTCCAGAGCAGGAGCCTCATGGAATAAGAAAGATCACTTTTATGGTTCATTAGAGGAAGAACCCTTGTGTTGGTTGCTTTGGTAATTTGCGGGGAGTAGAGGTGAGGGACAAGATAGCCTTTTGGGCTCCATTCCATTTGTCATATTCTATCAGCTGGAACTGGATTGGTGTATAAGGGCCAAAAAGACTTTCCAGGCTAGTTTTGGACCCATGAGGAACGGGACAGTAGTTTGAATTTCACACCAGAGAATCTGACCATTTCATTTGTGGAGACCACATACTGCACCTGAGAGTGATGGGCCAGCCAGGAACACACATGAAGGCAAAAGAAGCAGGAAAACAAAAACCCTATTGGCTGATGTTAGCTTGATACTCATGTCTGCAGTGTAAAACAATAATTTTTGAAATATACTTTCCACTTAGAATCATATAATTCTAGAACTTGAAATAACTTTAAGGATTAAATTTATGAATGAACTCACTATGACATTTGGACGTGGCCATTTTTCTTTTACTTTATTTTTTGAGTTGGGGTCTCGTTCTGTCACCCAGGCTGGAGTGCCGTGGTGCGATGATGGCTCAGTGCAGCCTTGAACTACTGGGCTCAAAAGATCCTCCTACTTTTGCCTCCCAAGTAGTGGGACTGCAGATGAGTTCCACCATGCCTTGCTAATTTTCTCTCCCCTCCCCTTCCATCTCCCCTCCCCTCACCCGTCCTTTTCCCTCTCCCCTCCCCTCCCCTCTCCTCTCCCCCTCCTCTCCCCTCTCCTCTCCCCTCTCCTCTCCCCTCCCCTCTCCCCTCTCCTCTCCCCTTTCTTCTCCCCTCTCATCTTCCCTCTCCCCTCTCCTCTCCCCTCTCCTCTCCCCTTCTCCTCTCTTTGAGTAGAGAGGGGCCTTGCTATGTTGCCCAGGCTGGTCTCAAACTCCTGGCCTCAGTGATCCTTCAGCTATTACAGGCTTGAGATACTGTGCCCAGCCAGCCTTGGCAGGGTAGTTTTTCATTGTGTGAGATTATCCTCGAGATTGCGGGTATTTAGCTTACCTGGTATCTAAGTCAGTAAATGTCAGTAAAAACTTCTAGGCATTAGAAAAATAAAAGACTATCCCTATATATTTCCAGATGCCACTATGAGGAATTATTGCTGCCATCAAGACTCACTTATAGATCAACACACTTATTTTGTTTTTAAACCTCCAAAAAATGTGAAGGAGGTTAATGAACTTATTCAACTTGTAGCTATAGCTGGCTAGTTACAAGTCAGACACTCAGCATGCAGTGTCTAGCATGCTGAGTTGCATGGCATATTAAATAGCCAAAATAGCAAATATGTAAGATGGAGTCCAGCTGGTTGAAACTTATAACTAAGGAGAATGCACATGGTGCCTTTCATTGGTACATTAAGCTGCATTCATATACACTTTTCATTTATTAATCTAGTAAATGAGTTTCTACTATATTCCAGATAATGTTTTATTAGTGACACATGGTCTTTGTAACTTATTCCAGTGCTGTCCTTTGTGGCCAGTTTTCCAGTTCCACTTCTAAGTGTCTGACAACAGTGGTATATATTTAAAATTTAGGACCCTCTCAGCAAGTTATTTATTCATTTTTATTTTTGAGATGGAGTTTTGCTCTTGTTGCTCAGGCTGGAGTGCAGTGGTGCTATGTCCGCTCACGGCAACCTCCGCCTCCCAGGTTTAAGCAATTCTTCTGCCCCAGCCTCCTGAGTAGCTGAGATTACAGGCACCTGCCACGATGCCTGGCTAATTTTTTGTAATTTTAGTAGAGACTGGGTTTCACCATGTTGTCCAGGCTGGTTGTGAACTCGTGACCTCAGGTGAACCACCCGCCTCGGCCTCCCAAAGTGCTGGGACTGTAGATGTTAGCCACTGTGCCCAGCCTCTCAGCAAGTTTAAAAATGAATTATTCTTCCATTTCACTACCTGTCCCAACTCCACAATACCATCAAGAGGAGGATACTCATCATTTATTGGCCCATAAGTAATATAGAAGCCACTTAGACATTATAATTAAAAAACGAGGAACGAGGACAGTAGTTTGAGTTTGACACCAGAGAATCTGGCCATTTCATTCTTAGAGTCCACATACTGCACCTGTGAGTGATGGGCCACCCAGGAACACACATGAAGGCAAAAGGAGAAGCAAAACAGGAATCCTATTGGCTGACGTTAGCGTGATATTCATGTCTGCATTAAAGTTTATGAAAATGTTACATCTTACAAAAAAGTTATAGTAATGAGTAGTATAACTTTTATAGATAATCAATTTAATTTGAAGATTAGCATATATTTTTATTAACCAGAAATATTTCCTTTACTAAAATGTGAGAAAATTACTTCACTAAGAACCTACATGATTTAGTACATTTAGTAACACTTTGTAACAAAAAGTTATCTTCAAAATGCTGGGCTCTTACCCAAGAATTACAAGCACTGTGCAAATTACTTCAATCACTTTTGTAAATCATCTCTTGTAGGAAAGTTGTAGGAGCCTACATCTATGATGTCAGCCAATAGTAGCCAACTGAGTGTTTCCTAATGAATCTCTACTTTCAAATTTTTCTCAAGAGCTCTCCTTTGAAATACACGGACACAGGGAGGGGAATATCACACACCAGGGCCTGTCAGGGGGTGGGAGGCTAGGGGAGGGATAGCATTAGGAGAAATACCTAACGTAGATGATGGGTTGGTGGGTGCAGCAAACCACTATGGCACATGTATACCTGTGTAACAAATCTGTACATTCCATACATGTATCTCAGAACTTATACTACTAATAATAATTTACAAAAGCTCTCCTTTGATAGTTTCCCACAAGTTTTCTCTTTAATTAAAATGATAATTAGTTTCCTTTAAAAAAAAAAAAACAAAATGAGCATTTCTTTTTTCATATATGGTATTTTCAGGTAAATAAGGAGACCTTTTGAAGAGTCACATACACGTTTCCCTGATTGTAGTAGCTTTGCAGAATGTTGACATCACTCACAGTCCTGCAGGCAGCTTCCTATTCTCCTTCACAGAACACGTTACTAACGATGAAACACGGGACTTGGATCATGGGATCCTATGGGACCAAATGGCTCAACAGGTTTGTCTTTATCAGAGTTTTCTCTAAGGTGCCAGGGAACCAGTACATCCTGAGAACAAAAAGGAGTCCTGTTAATATAAATAGGCAGCTTGGAATTAGGAATTAGTAACTTTCCTTGAATTATATCCTCCCTCCTCACTGTCATTAATGGAGGGGACAGCAGATGCTGAGTGTTGACTCCCACATCAGGCATTTCTTCTACAAGCATCCCCTGCGCTGAGGTATGACTGTTTATTTTTTCTCTCTCTCCTTGGCTAGTTCTGTTTCCTCTAAGCTACTTGGACTTCTGTTTATTATAATATATTCTTGTTCCATTGCCCAGACATAAATGAGTTCCTTCCCCCACCAGGTTTCAGGAATCCAATAAGTTCTTGAAGAGTGGTCACTCTCTGTTCTGCTGTTGCAAAATGGAGAATTACAGCAATGGAGATTTGGACATACAAAACCCGCTGTGGACTGGTACTGCCAATGCATCACAAACAAAAGCCTGGAAATGTCCACAAGGTTTTGGCTCTGATCACAACCAATCATATCTAACTGTTTATTGATGACAAGGTGCTTTCCATTACCATATCCAATATTAGCCACTATTGAACCACTTGGCAAAAGCTTCAAAAACTCAATGATGTGTGGCCAAGGGGTGTGTCTCATGCTGCTGAAGTGCCCAGCAATGTCTTCATAAACTTGATGGACATACTCTTGCTCTAGTTGTGAGACTTCTTTGTCACTCTCTGGAAATGAGAGAGGAGTCTCTTTCTTCCAGCCATCACAAGCCAAAGGGTAGCCCATGGGTTCAAAGGTATCTAGATTTTCCTGTCATCACCAGCCAACTCCAACAAGACAACCTAACTGGCACTGGCATACCACCTGGGCACTTAAAATTCTTGGCAATCATACCCAGGTTCATACTGATTTCTGGTCAGTTGTTCAGGTTTATGTTTAATGTAACCTTCCTTCAACCACTTCTCCAAAAATCTATCACAAATGTCAGGAAGACCCCAGGCAATGGATTATCTTTATCTACATTGTTGTTCTCACAGTAGAACTCATAACCAAAATGCTTTACTCTTCTGTCTTTTAAGAATTTTTGAAAATTTTGATGGTCTGTATCTTCTGTCCAATCAACACTTTCCAAAAGAATTTTTCTCATCCTCAGAAGAAATTATTTCTTCTATTACCATGAGGCCTGATGGTTAGGCTTGAGGCCCCAACTCCGTCCACTGTGCTTTTTCCACAAAATTCAAATACATAATGATATTTTGTCCAAATCATCCACTCTTTCTTTCCCATTGAGGGTAACATAGGCTCTCTTAGATTCTTCTGTAGTTTTGTATCTTGCAGATGATTAGTGCTTGTTAGATGTCATTAAGAGAGCATCTACCAGTATACATTTCTATAAAACCTGCGAGCAGTTGGTTTCTACTCATACCATCACCTAAACCATCATTGGCAACAACCAGGCTCTTCTCTTCAGCTCAGACCAGATTCAGATTCTCACCCTGCAGGTGCTTTGTTCTTCACTAGCCTCTCCACTCTAACACCTGAAAGCCATCTCAGAGATTTGCCCACAACTTTCCCTGGGCATGGCCATGTTGGAGAAAAGCAGCAGATATTTGTTTATAGGAGACCTAGTGTATTTGTAAGCTAGTTTTGTTGGCTTGACCTTAAAGGTGCTGGAAGAGATTCAAATGTTCTTTGATCTTTTCACCAGAGAACAGCAAGAAACAATTTGTTCAAGCACATAGCGTAGCATTTTCTGGTGTGATGAAAATTAAAGTTGTTACATAATCTCTCTTTCATAGTAAAATGATTTTTTTCTTTTATTCTTAGGAATTACTTCAACTCAAAGAAGTCCTTGTTTACTTTGACATCTGAAATTTCACTCTATTCATTAGCTACAATTCCTTAGTTATCATTATCATTCCATAAATTTTTCTTTCTGAAAACGGATGAGAGTTCTTACAGAGTGTAGGAGTCTTGTCTTATAGTCTAACTTGGATCTTCCTCAGCACTCAGCACAATGCCCTATGAATAAATAATTTATCACAAAATCATTTACTGAGTGGTCAGAAGTTTTAAAAGTGAGCCCTATTTTAGAATAGGAAGCCTACTACAGAGGAGAAGACTATGATTTTTAATAGTTTTTCTATAGTCAGGCCCACTTAAATTCATAAAACATTGACAAATACTGTTGTACTGCTACTCATTGAGCTTTACCATCTTGATAACATTAACCAGTATATCTTTGCTAGGGATTATGACTAGATCTGAAAACAAAAACAAAAACAAAAACAAAACTATTGTCTTTTCAACTGGAGACCTCATATTCCTGGCAAATAAATCGATCTTGACAATAAAAGACGGGCATTAAACAATGAGATGATTGAATAAAAAGTAATTGTGTAATCTTCACAATGAAACTTATTACCAGAAAAAATCTTGTTGGTCTTTTTAATGGGCATGAAACCAGTGAATTATTCGTAAAATTCAGACATGAGCAGAACGTCCAGGTTAAGATCTACCTAGTGCCAAGATTGACAAATTCCTCAACACTAAGAGCCAGGAGTAAGACTGAGGTATGCTTGTGAATAACACAATAGGACTTAACACATGGGCAAGGGATAAGATAGGAGAGAAAATGAAGACAGAGAAAACTCAAAGGAGAATAATTTAGTATCAGGCAGACCTAATTTGAAACTCGCCTCCAGTGTGTATCAGCTGCATGAACTTGAGAAAGTTATTTCATTTCTTAAACTTGCTTTGTAAAAAAATCTGTAAAATAGGGATACTGTAAAAGGTGGTCACAAGAATAAATTAGCTGATGAATATGAAACAGTAAGGTTCCACTTGGCAGAGAATATTTTTGCAAACAGGCTTATTTAATGGCAAAGCACAATCTCCCTGGAAGAAAGCACAGCTGGTAAGAAAAATATTGGCACAAAAATATACATTTCTGCTTCAGAGAAGCTTTTGTAGGTTAAAGCAGTATATTTCACAGCTTTTAGCAGAGGCTAAGAAAAGTAGCTCTAGAAATTAAGAGATGAATTACTTAAAGTGGACTTTGTTCAGTCACTTAAACCAAAGCTAAACTTAATCTGTATTGTCCCGAAACATGCTTGAGAACAATGGTTCTTAAATAGCGAACAGCAAGCTGATGTGAATGGATTACAAGTGAAAACAAAACAAGTTACCATTACCAGGCCTCATCCTGAGCCTACTGGGTGAAAAATGAGGGGTGCAACCCAGAAATGAGTCACTTCCCCTGAAACACTCTCCCCACTTACTGCCGCTCAGAGAAAGCAAAAAACTTCCCTCGCTGCGAGAATTGCTGAGTTTACAAATGAAGAGAGTCTAGTGTGCAAACTAGACCAAACTACACCAGATTTGGTACCCTTGATCACATGGGCTAGGGATTCAGACTACATTGACTAATTCCTCAAAAAAGAGTAACTGGACATTTATATCAGCATTCTGCTTCATGTTTTTTAGACCAATGCCACTTATATTTATGCTTAACTTAGGTGTAGTGAAGGCCATCTGGCCTTCCAGAGGGTGTGTTTGAGATACTCTTAAATACTTGTGTGACTTGCATGAAGTTTAGAATTTAAAAGGTGCTTCTGCCACCTACTGGATGTTTGACCTTAGGTAAATCATTTAATCTTTCTGGGCTTCCATTTTCTCTTTCATAAAATGAAGATAATATTGGCAACCTGATAGGATTGTGTTACAGTAGTAAATTCTTACATTAAGTGAGTACTTTCTATTACACTCAGAATCCAGAAATTTCAAATAGAGAAAACTCAGGGAAACAACGTTATTTATATAATACTGATTAACAAAGCTTGTTTCCATCTAGAAATGCAATAAACTATGGAACCACTTTGTGCAGAACTTGTCATAAAATAGGTTCTCAGAAATGCCAGTTTTCTCTCTGACTCTCCCTAACTTATGGCAACTTTCTCTATACTACCTGGCTTGTTATCTTGCAGTGCGTTATTATGATCTCTTATATTATTACTTAATTTTCTATGTGTGCCTTGTTTTTCCAGTAGCCTTTTAAATTCTTTGAAGAAAGGAAAGGAAATTCATGGTATTATTCATGGTACCATTGCTAATGTCAAGCACTGAGAATTCCTAGTGCTAATCACAAAAAAAGTGCTCAATAAAAATCTCAATTGATTTAGGATAGAAATACTAAAAGAGAGTTAATCTATGAGATACAGAGTAGCACTAATGCTAGGGATGTTTAGTCTCTCCCTACAGCTGGGTTTTGAGTTCTGCAACATCCCATCTTCATTAACCAAACTTGGTTTATATAATAATTTAATTCAAATGCATATATATATATATATTCTGAATGTGTATTTGAAAATAATTAATGTAATGAAAATATTTTTAAGTGATACATATTTGAAGCTAAAGTTAAGTTACATAGATTGGAACCAGGTGTGTAGACTGGCAGACACCCCTTAATATCCCCTGGCGATTGAGTGCTGTAAAAGTATATTAGGGAGCTGAATCAAATACCTTATTTCAGAAATAGGAAGAGCTGGATTATAAAGAATAAGTAGACTAATGGCTAAGAATTTTAATTTCTGAAATGTCTTTTTGTTTTAGTCAGACTACCACAATAGATAGCTGAAAGTAAAAAACAAAAACAAAGGTATCAGGTGAGTTACATAACACTTGGTTGGTATTATTTCTATTTTCTTGCCTTCTCTGGTTTTTACATCCCTGGTCCTAACCCATTTCTGGCTGTATTATACATATTCTGAAGTCAGAGTTATAGTACTTAATATGTACTTCTGTTCCCTGCTAATACTACTGTGGGATATCAAAATAAAACTTGTTTTTAACCATAATTGTTGACTTTCTAACTTACGAGAATACACGGTAGACCTTATCCAGATATTCCATTGGGAGTTTAGAGTCTAGAACTGTGCTACTCTTTATCATTTAACAATATGCCAGGTAAAGATACCACCATAATAAAAATAATCATAATAAATTTCAAATTAGAGATATAGTAATGTAATTGACTGAATACTGGAAGTTAGAGTTAAAAGACTTAACCCTCCCCACTAGCTATTTTACTAATCATGAACAAGTCACTTGGAATCTGTAGACTTCAGGTTCCTCATCAATTACAGTGTGCCTCAGGCCATTGTTGTCAGAATGAAATAAGATATCACATGCAAGATATTTAAAATGGAAAGGCACTAGGGACAGTACAGTGGTATTAGTTGAGGAATCTGCATGTGGGGTCCTGGGATTGCTCTGTGACAGGCATGGAAGAGCCATTTGAGATATTTATTCTGAGTTTTTAATGCTCTTTGACAGGACTGTAGCCTTGACACAAACATAGAACGTGTACATGTTCAAGAGAAATGAATAGAAAGAACTTTCAGGATGAAAAATAAAAAATGTGAAAATGTAAGAGATACTGACATTGATCTCAGAAAGCATGCCAGATTTTTCATAGGTTAGTGATACATAGATCTACAATAATGTATGATTACTATCGAACAGTGAGAACACATGGACACAGGTATGGAAGCATCACACACTGGGGCCTGTTGCGGGGGGCTAGGGGAGGGACAACAGGGGGTGGGGAGGTTGTGGGGAGAAAACATGGGGAGAAATGCCAGATATAGGTGATGTGGGGATGGAGGCAGCAAACCACCTTGCCATGTATGTACCTATGCAACAATCCTGCATGATCTGCACATGTACCCCAGAACCTAAAGCACAATTAAAAAAAAAATTAATACATCTTTTTTTGGTTGTAAAGATTTCTGCATTATAAATATACATGAGATTGATAAAACACCACATATATAATCTAGAAAATCCTCCAAGTTTGCAGCTAATCTTTTCTGATTTTAAAACGTTTCTAACATAATGGTTCAGTTAAATTATTTCATATCTACATCCTTAAGCTGCTGTCTATACTGCAGATAAAATGTGATTCATATGTAGTCGCTACTGAGAAAACTGAGTATAAGGAACTATTAATAGAAGCATGAAATGTTTTTATAAGTTTTAAGAAAAATTAGGAACTGGATTAAGAGCTGAAAAAGGAGAGACCGTGAAGAATGTGCCAGGAAGGCCTTGAATCTTCATCCAAGCTTTGCACAATTGATGTTTAGTCTAATAGGCTTGGACCTTGGAACTAAAAATTATTCTTCTGAGGTAGCCACCCAGTAGACATCTGTTTCAAGTGCATATTCTGCATAACTCATGGCCCCCACTCCCCCTGCCACCCTACATTACTCAACTCCTTAAGATAAGCTTTAGGTTTTAAATTTCACTTGTAATTTTTGTAAGAACTTCTGATAGCCTCTTAGGAAAGAAGAAACCTACATATTTTAACAATGCTTGATGGGATATAATTTTGTTTTATAAAACAAAATTAATAAGTCTGTTTTCAAGCTGCTGATAAAGACATACCTGAGACTGGGAAATTTACAGAAAAAAAGAGTTTTAATAGACATCCATATGGCTGGGAAGACTCCCAATCATGGCACTAGGCAAAGAGAGAGCTTGTGCAGGGAAAATCTACCTTATAGAACCATCAGATCTTGTGAGACTTAATCACCATAACTAGAACAGCATGGGAAAGACCTGCCCCCATGATTCAGTTACCTACCACTGGGTCCCTCCTACAACATGTAGGAATTCAAGATGAGATTTGGGTGGGGACACAGCCAAACCATATCAATCAGACTTTGAGTTAAAATAACACATTTTATCTAATTTTTTGTTTTTTGAGACTAAGTCTTACTCTGTTGCCCAGGCTGGAGTGCAGTGGCGTGGTCTTGGCTCACTGCAACCTCCACCTCCAGGGTTTAAGTGATTCTCATGCCTCAGCCTCCTGAGCAGCTAGGATTACAGGAACCTGCAACCATGTCTGGCTAATTTTTTGTATTTTTAGTAGAGACAGGGTTTCACCATGTTGGCCAGGCTGGTCTCAAACTCCTGACCTCGTGACCCGCCCACCTTGGCCTCCCAAAGTGCTAGGATTACAGGTGTGAGCCACCATGCCCAGCCATACTATCCAATTTTTATTCTTGATTACATATCAGAAAGAATTATCTTGTTAGCTCCCCGTTTCTCCCCATTCCTGCCACCTCTGCCGTACCCATTCCCAATATAGATAGAACACAATAATTTTGGGATCAAATAGATCTCCAGTCTGATAGAATAGGCAAAGTCATCTGTTGAGAATGAGTGGGCCAGTGGTCTAGTAGACTTCAGGAGTGTTAAATAAAGGCAGGAACTAGCTGTAAGGCTTGCCTGGGGTATCAAGGTCTGGATGGGGTTGAAGAGCACAGATTTCTAATGGACCATGATATCTTCATGGGCAATAGCATCATTCTGCATGTATGTGTCATGTTTCTTGAGGAACAATGTAATCTAGGAGCAGAGAAGGAAGTAAAATAGGTGAATTAATCTAAGGTTAGAATTTTAGAATTAATCTAAGGTTAGATAGGTTCAAAGGAAGAGGGATGGTGGGGTAGCAGCTTTTGCTCTGAGGGTGGCAGCCGAAGTGAAAGACAAGAGTCCTAAGTTATGCAAAGAAGGCAATGAAGATTTGAGAACAGGGCTGTGTGAACTTCCTTGCAGTTTTGTTTATGGAAGTATAGTTAGAACTGCCTCAGTAATAGCAGACTGCCTCGGTAATGGCAGACTGCCTCAGTAATGGCAAACTGCCTTGGTAGTGGTAGACTGCCTCGGTAATGGCAGACACCCTTCCCCCGACAGAGCTGGATCATCCAGGGTCCAGCTGTGCTTGCTGTGAAACTCTCAATCCAGAGCATTTCAGATTGCTGGTCTTTGTGGGGGTGGGACCCGCCAAACCAAATCACCTGGCTCCCTGTCCAGCCCCCGTTTTTTCAGTTGAATTGGCGGCTCTGTCTCCCAGGCATTCCAGGTGCCAGTTGAAACAGCCGCCCAGATTTATGTGAGTTTTTGTGCAGACACCTGGCTGTGCTGGCTGAAACAGCCATGCTGGAAACTTGTGGCACTTTTCAGCCTGGGAATCTCCTGGTCTGTGGGCAGTAATAACTCGTTTGGAAATGTGGTGATCACTCACCCTCTGCGTTGTTCTCACGGGGAACTGTACTTTGTTCCTATTCAGCCATCTTGGATCCTGGGCCAAAGATCATTTCTAATATAATTATCAGACCTTTTAAAGAAATATCAACATTTGTATAAGGCCCATTATATCAGTTGCTATCTGATTGATTGATGGGTATTGGTTGATTTGGTTTTGTTTGCAGAAATATAGGTATATTAATTTCCTATTGCTGCTCTAACAGATTACCACAAATGGGGCCTTAAAACAGCGTGAATATATTATCATACAATTCTGGATGTCAGGTGTCCCAGGTGAGTTTCACTGGGCTTAAGTCAAGATGTTTATAGGACCTTGTGCACTGGAAATTCAGTGGGAATCCATTTCCTTGCCTTTTTCAGCTCCTAGATGTGCAGTCCTTGCATTTCTTGGCTCGTGGATCCTACCTCCATCTTTAAATAGAAGTGTAGCATCTTCAAGAATCCCCTTTGTCACTGACCTCCCACCTACCTCTTATAAAGACACTATGATTACACTGGGCCCACCTAGATAATCCAAAATAATCTCCCCATCTCAAGATTCTTAATCACATCTGTTAATTACTTTTGCCACATAAAGCAAAATAGCTGCAGATTTCAGAGATTAGGAATTGGATATTTTTGGGGAGGTCATTATTCAGCCTACCTCTTTAGGTATTCTGCTGATTCATTAGGTAGGAATAAAATTTTGCCCTAATATTGAAAAGTGAGATCTGGGACATTTGGATATATAAAATAATATGGGTTAAGGGATAAATTAAAATTATTCATGATTTATTTCTAGTCATTATTATTTTATTACTCTACACTTCATAAATATATAAAAACTTTTATTGAAGTGTGAGGGTAATATGTCTCATTAATATTTCATTCATTCGGCAAGTATTCATTGAATGCCAGGCATTGAGCCCCAGAGTACACAACCAAGTATAAGATATGACAGTTGCTTTTATAAAGCTTCAATTTTCTGAGGCAGAAGGAGAAGGAAATATATAATTTTGTTACAGTGTGATAAAAGCGATGAGAGGTATAATCACAGGTGTTAAGGCAAAATATAGGAGCAGCATCCACCCAACTTGACCAAAGGGGGAAAGAAAATGAATCCCAGATATATCCATCAGGATTCAACTAAAGAAGCAGAACTAGGGATTTGATCTTATGAATTGTGGGAGCAGAAGTAGTCTGTCTCTGAAGTCTATCATCTTCACATCTGATCCTGGAACTTGAAATATGCAGGGCAGGCATTTGAGAGGGAAGGTGTATATGAAATGGGAAGAGCAAGGACCAGGTAGAACCCACAAGCTCAAGACTGTGTCCATCTCTTACTGCTTCCAGTATTGATGTCAATGATATAGGTATTCTGCAGGAGAAGCTGGTATCCTTGCCAATAAAACTAAACTCACCTGGCCCAGAAGTCAGAGAAGCTGAAGGCGAATGTAGGGGAAGCAGGAGTGGCTGCCATGCAATATTAGAGAGGTGACCCAGCAAATAAAGGAAAACATACTTGAACTGCAAGTTGACACATTACAAATTCAGTTGCCACTACATCTGAATCAACAGAGAAGAAGTGCTGTCATCTAACTATAAGTAGTTTCCTGTGGCTAGAATGGCTTATGCTCAGGTGAGGCATGGGGATCCGGAGAAGGTAAGGTGTGAGGAGTGAAGGATAAGCCTGAGCCTTAAGTTGATCAAGATCATTGAAGAGGTTTTATAATTCTGATGGCAATGGGAGTAGTGACTATGATGGACTGTCCAATCTTTCTTTTAAAAGCTCAAACCCATTAGCATAGAGTAATCTTCCCTTGGGCATCAGATCTCCTCCTTCTTTCCTCCTCATAGTTGTACCCACGAACTCCTCAACTTTCCCTTACACTCTTATTGCTCAATGCCTTTATCTAGAATACATTTCCTTCTCCCTGTTCTCTTCTTCAAGTTCCATATCTTTTTTTGTTAACACTGCCCTAGGCAGTATTCCTCCCAGCAGGATAGAAATGACCACACTGTGTGTTACTAGACTGTGGCCATGATGAGGTCAGGAGCCTTGTCTATATTATCCAAATGTCCCCACTGCCTAGCACAGTATCTGGCACTTAGAAGGTGCTCAGTAGATGCTTACTGCCGGAATCAAGTACCAAGAGCTTCTCTTTGCTTGTGTTATTTTCAATTGTCTTAGTGGGTTTGATGAAATAGGGCTTCTGGTCACTGTCAGACATAGAAAGGCACTAGGTTTCTCAGATTTCTATATTTGAATAGCGAATTAAGAAGAGACAGTAAATGCCTCCCAGCATTTTTCAGAAAAGCATCTACAAACAGACTCAAGTTGTCAGGAGGGAAAGAAAAGTCATTTTTTTTCTGAAATTGGCTCCAAGACCTTGTCGAACTTTTAATTGTTTACCAAAATGTTATCATTCTCTTCTCTAAGACCTTCCTTATCATTCTTCATATATTCACTGTCTGTAGGACTGTCTGTCTGGCCACTGGATGAGTTATAATTATAAAGAGGCTTCAATTTTTTGATGTAGAAGAATTTCAACAATTTTTGGAAGTTTTGTTTAAGAGTTGCAGAGGTCAGTTTATGGGCTATTTTCTTAAAAATATTGTGGGTTATTTCAGCCAACTCTTTGATCACAGGATCTTCATCTCGGAGCAGTCGTTCAATAACTGTAATATCAAAAGAGACTTAGTTCAAGTCATCTCTTTCTTAGAGGCCATGAAGCTTTAATACTAAACAGCCCTGCCACCTTTCACAGAGTCCTCTCTTTTTTCCATCTCTCCTCTTTATTCCCTCTGCATTTTGTAACTTTTCCTAATAGCTTTCAGGTAGTTTTATCACCTATCCCCACCAGACTGCATTAAAAAAAATGGGAATAGTCACTAAAAATACCGAGAACCTTTTATGTGCTGAGCATTCTGCTCGATAATATAAACATATATTCATGTATTTAGGAAGAGGTTCATATTGGTCATAATAATGAAATAGTTAAAATCAGCCTAAATATTCATTAATAGGGAACTGCTTAAAAGTTAGGAATATACAATGAAATGCCACATGCATATCAACATGATGATCTAGGCCCATATTTCTTGGCATAGAAAGATGTTTATATTATAGAGGCAAATGAAAAAGTTATAAAACAGTTATAATAGTTAAAAATATATATAATAGCTTTTATTATTTAAAAATATCTGGGATAAGACGTATGCCAAAATGCTAATATCATTATATCCAGATAGTGGACCGTGAGAAATTGCTATTTTATTTCTTAATAAAAGAAATAGAAACAAAGGGGGAGATTTAGAAAGCAGAGAGACGAGAAGGAGCAGGAGGGGGAGGAGGAGTGAAGGAAGAAAATGACTGTAAGAAAGATGGAAAATTCTAGTGTTTGGCATTTAGTAGGCAAATATGTGTTGAATAAATGAGTGAGTGAATGAATGAATGAATGAATAAGGAAGGAAAGTAATGATGTGTAAATGTAGGTCCATGAATTACAATAAATATACCACTCTGGTGGAGGATGTCCATAATAGGGGAGGCTATGCATAGGTGAGGAGAGAAGATATTTGGTAAATCTCTGCACCTGCAGCTCAATATTGCCATGAACCTGAAACTGCTCTAAAAAAATAGTCTATTAAGTAAAAGGAAGGAAGGCAGCTAACTTGTTTTTATAACTCACCTATTTATAATTCTGACCCTGATAGGACAATAGAGGCTAAGAGAGATTCCTAAGACCCAAAGATTTTGATAGACTAATATTATCCTTCCTTAATTCCCTCCCCTGCAAATGTATTGTACATTGCTATTCACTAAAATGCGAATTCTCTGAGGGAAAAGACTTTGCTTTGTTTGCAGCTCTCTCCCTAGCAATAAATAGTGCTGTCACATAAGAGATGCTAAAAAATGTTAGATGAATGAGTAAATGAATTTTCAACTTTCTGAAGTTCCTAAGGGTTCTAGGATGATAGTTCTCAGGCAATGAGCAGAACAAATGGAGAGATTGAAACAGGGAAAGAGAGGAAGAGGAAATAGAATAGAAAGAGAAAAAAACATGCCTCTTAACCCAGTCCTTTCATTGATTCTTCCATAATTATCCAACCGCTACTACCCCTCTCTTCCTATCTGGCCTGGCACCCTTATAGAACTCATATGTGACTAGAATCACAATAGTAAATGTAGTTAGACCTATGCATAAACATTTTGTTATAACCTCAATACTCACCATCAAGCATGACTTCAATTTCATCTCTAAGCAGTAAATGACCACCTGATTTTGCCAAATATCCTATGCACATAATAAAAATTAAAGTTAGTGCAATATGCATTATGAAAATGCATTCTCTGATGTTATCTGTCTGGCTTCTTTGCTTTTTTCAAAGCAAAGCATCCCTAGATTATTCTTGAGTCATCTTTTATACTGTCAATTATTGTCTCATAAAATTGTTTATTGAAAGATACGTGAGAGTATAAATGTGCACAAATCATATTGGGCAGCTCAGTAAATGACCACAAAAGGAACACACCATGGCTACCACTTAGGTTATTAAACAGAGTTTAGCAGCACCCTGGAAGCCTCCTTCAAGCCTCTTCCAGTCTCCTCCTCCACCTTTCAGAGTACATTCTTTTGTGTCTACCTTCTTTTGCTTCACATTACATTTTGAGATTCATCCATGTTCTCACATGTAGTAATAGCTTGTTCATTTCCATTGCTACATGGCAGAGGCTAGGAACTAAAGTTTTCTTGAGATGCAGCCATTCACATTGTCTCATTTGTTTACATATCTATGGCTGTTTTCCCCCTACCACAGCAGAGTT
Organism: Cacajao melanocephalus; assembly: GCA_963573385.1. Classification (NCBI taxonomy): domain Eukaryota; kingdom Metazoa; phylum Chordata; class Mammalia; order Primates; family Pitheciidae; genus Cacajao; species Cacajao melanocephalus. The sequence goes on from CAUYLG010022986.1 coordinate 16,978, forward strand.
GAGAAGTTGCAACAGAGACTATATGGCATTCAAAGTCTGAAATATTTCCCATTGGCCTTTAACAGAAAGAGTTTGCTGAATCTGCTATACACAAGTCCATCTTATGAATGCAGCATTTTAAAAATCCATTCTGCTGATGATGGACATTTGTGTTTTTTCCAGTTTGGGACCATTATGAATAATGAAGTTATGGGCATTCTTGTACATGAAATTTGGCATGTGCAACAGTATAACTGCTGTTTGGTATATAGGAGTGGATTTACTGGGTATACTTATGTTCAACATCAGTGGTTACTCTAAACAGTTATCCAAAAGTGGCTGTACCAATTTTCACTCCAACCAATCAGTTGCTAACATTTTCATTGCTCTATGTCCTCTGAACAGTTTATACTGTTAAAAGTTTTTCTTTAAGTCATCCTCATGGTTTTGGTGATAATATCACATTGTAATTTTAATTTTCATTTTTTGTTGTTGATTAGTAAGATCATTTGTGTATTTATTGGCTATCTGGATGTCTTCTTTTGTGAAATGCTTATTCAGGTAAATCTCTTGCCTGCTTATATATTGAATTATTCCTTTCTTAGTTACTTGTACACGTTTTAAAGTTCTGAATATTAATCTTTTAAGATGCATGTCTTACAATATCTTCTTCTATCTCATGGCTAAACTTTTACATTTGCATTGGTTTTTTTATTAATGGAAATCCCTAATCTCAATGTAGCTGAATGCATCATCTTTATATTTATGATTAGTGAATTTTGGGGTCCTGTTTAAAAAACCTTTGCTTGCCTCAAGTCATAAAGATATTGTCCTATATTTACTTCTGGAAGCTTTACTGTTTTACCTTTTATGCTTATGTCTATCATCCAGCTGGAGTTATACAGCATGAAGTTGGGGTCAAGATATTTTTATATACCTGTGTAATTGATCCTGCACCATTAAGAGAAAACTTGTTCTTACCTTACTGCTTGGCAGTGTCACCTAGATCACAAATTGTGTGTGGTCAATGTCTTGACTCCATTCTGTCTGTCTATCATTGTGTCACTACTACATGGCTTTACTGTGTAATGCATCTTTATATCCCATGGTATAAATCTTTCAGCTCTAGTTCCTCTTAAAATTTTCTTGGTTATTCTCACACACTTAAATTTTAATATAAAGTTTGTAATCAGATTGTCACATTTCACACACACACTCAAATCCCCTAGTGAGATTTTGTTTGGGAATACATTGAATCTGCATAGGTCAATTTGGGAAAAACTGACATTATCATAATGTTTAATCTTTTAACCAATGAACATAAAATATCCCTGTATGGGAGTCTCTTAAAAATTTTCTGTATGTTTTCCAGTTTTCTGTGTATTCATTTTGTGCATCATTTCTTAGTTTTATTTTAAGGTATTTGATAGTTTTTGGTGCTATTTTATTGGCTTTTTTTAAATTTAAATTTTTTATTTCAATAGGTTTTGGGGGAAGAGGTGGTATTGGGTTACATGGATAAGTCCTTTAGTGGTGGTTTTGGTGCACCCATCACCTGAGCAGTGTACACTGTACCCAATATGTAGTCTTTTTTTTTTTTAATTGTAAAGAAGTTTATTTTGTTTCCGTTATTTTTTAAAATATGTGAGCACATATATAACTTTTTCTTTTTTTTTTAAATAAAAATTTTTGCACCTATTGATCCATCCTCTAAGTTCCTTTCCTTCGCCTCCCATCCCCCAACAGGCCCTGGTATGTGTTGTTCACCCCACTATGTCCATGTGTTCTCATTGTTCAGCTCCCACTTATGAGTGGGACATATGGTGTTTGATTTTCCTGTTCCTGTGTTAGTTTGCTGAGGATGCTAGCTTCCAGCTTCATCCATGTCCCTGCAAAGGACATGATCTCATTTCTTTTTATGGCTTCATAGTGTTCCATGGTGTATATGTACCACATTTTCTTTATCCAGTCTATCATTGATGGGCATTTGGGTTGGTTCCATGACTTTGCTATTATATATAGTGCTGCAATAAACATACTTGTGCATGTGTCTTTATAGGAAAATGATTTGTATTCCTTTGGGTATATACCCTGTCATGGGATTTCTGGGTAAAATGGTATTTCTGGTTCTAGATCCTTGAGGAATCACCATACTGTCTTCCACAATGGTTGAACTAATTTGCATTCCCACCAGCAGTGTAAAAGCATTCCTATTTCTCCACAGCCTCACCAGCATCTACTGTTTCTTGACTTTTTAATAATCACCATTCTGACTGGTGTGAGATGGCATGGCGTCTCATTGTGGTTTTGATTTGCATTTCTCTAATGATCAGTGATGTTAGGCTTTTTTTTTTTTTAATACGTTTGTTGTCTTCTTTTGAGATGTGTCTGTTCATATCCTTTGCCCACTTTTTAATGGGGTTGTTTTTTTCTTGTAAATTTGTGTAAGATCCTTGTAGATTCTGGATATTAGACCTTTCTCAGATGGGTAGATTACAAAAATTTTCTCCCATTCTGTAGGTTGTCTGTTGCAGAAGCTCTTTAGTTTAATTAGATCCCCATTTGTCAATTTTGACTTTTGTTGTACTTTTGGCTTTTTTTTTTTTTTTCTTTTGGCGTTTTTGTCATGAAGTCTCTGCCCATGCCTATGTCCTGAATAGTATTGCCTAGGTTTTCTTCTAGGGTTTTTATGGTTTGGTGTTTTACATTTAAGTCTTTAATCCATCTGGAGTTAATTTTTGTATAAGGTTTAATGAAGGGGTCCAGTTTTATTTTTCTGTATATGGCTATCCAGTTTTCCCAGCACCATTTATTAATTAGAAAATCCTTTTCCCATTGCTTATTTTTGACAGATTTGTCAAAGATTAGATGGTTGTAGATGTGTGGTGTTATTTCTGAGGTCACTGAGGTTCCATTGATCTACATGTCTGTTTTTGTACCAGTACCATGTTGTTTTAGTTACTGTAGCCTTGTAGTATAGTCTGAAGTCGGGTAGCATGATGCCTCCAGCTTTGTTCTTTCTGCTTTGGATTTTCTTGGTTATACGGGGTCTTTTTTGATCACATATGAAATTTAAAGTAGTTTTTTCTAATTCTATGAAGAATGTCAATGGTAGTATGATGGGAATAGCATTGAATCTATAAATTACTTTGGGCAGAATGGCCATTTTCATGAAATTGATTCTTCCTATCCATGAGTATGGAATATTTTTTCTTTTTTTTTCTTTTGTGTCCTCTCTTATTTCCTTTATCAGTGGCTTGTAGTTCTCCTTGAAGAGGTCCTTCACATCCCTTGTTAGCTGTATTCTGAGATATTTTATCCTCTTTGTAGTGATTGTGAATGGGAGTTCATTCATGATTTGGCTCTCTGCTTGTCTCTTGTTGGTATAAAGGAATGCTTGTAATATTTGCCCATTTATTTCATATCCTGATACTTGGCTAAAGTTGCTTATTAGCTTAAGGAGTTTTTGGGCTGAGGTGCTGGGGTTTTCTAAATATAAAATCATGTCATCTGCAAACAGAGACAATTTGGCTTCCTCTCTTCCCATTTGAATACCCTTTATTTGTTTCTCTTGCCTGAAAGTATATTTTGGTGTTTTTTTTTTTCTTTCCATATTTAGTGTTTTTTCAGCCAGGCCTGGTGGTAACAAAAATCCCTCGGCATTTGCTTGTCTGGAAATTATTTTATTTCTCCTTTGCTTATGAAGCTTATTTTGGCTAGATATGAGATTCTGGGTTTGTAATTCTTTTCTTTAAGAATGTTGAATTTGGCCCCCAGTTTCTTCTGGCTTGCAGAGTTTGTGCTGAGTGGTCAGCTCTTAGTCTGATTGGCTTCCTTTTGTAGGTGACCTGACCTTTCTCTCTGGCTGTCCTTAACATTTTTTCCTTTATTTTGACCTTGGAGAGTCTGATGATTATGTGTCTTGGGGTTTCTCTTCTCATGGATTTTCTTAATGATGCTCTTTGTATTTCCTGAATTTTCATGTTGGCCTGTGTTGTTAGATTGGGGAAGTTCTCCTGGATAATATCCTGAAGTGTATTTTCCAGCTTGTTTCCATTCTCCCTGTCTCCTTCAGGTACTCCAGTCTATCACAGGTTCCATCTTTTTATGAAGTACTATATTTCCTAAAGACTTTGTTGCTTTTCATTCTTTTTTTCTCTAATCTTGTCTGCATGCCTTATTTCAACAAAGTGGCCTTCAAACTCATATCCTTTCTTCTGTTTGGTTGATTCAGCCATTGATACTTGTGCATGCTTCATGAAGTTCTTGTGCTGTGTTTTTCAGCTCCATTAGGTCATTTCTGTTCCTCTCTAAACTGGTTATTCTAGCTAGCAGCTCCTCTAACCTTTTATCAAAGTTCTTAGCTTCTTTGCATTGGGTTAGAACATACTCCTTTAGCTCAGTGTAGTTTTTTATTACCCATCTTCTAAAGCCTACTTCTGTCAATTCATCCATCTCATCCTCCATCTAGTGCTGTGCCCTTGCTGGAGAGACATTGCAAATATTTGGAGGAGAAGAGGCACTCTGGCTTTTTAGGTTTTCAGCATTTTTTAATTGATTCTTTCTCACCTTTGTGAATTTGCCTAGTTTCAATCTTTGAGGCTGCTGACCCTTGGATGGGGTTTTTGTGGGGACTTTTTTGTTGTTGATGCTCTTGTTGTTGCTTTTTGTTTATTTTTCTTTCAAAGGTCAGGTCCCTTTTCTGTATGGCTGCTGCCATTTGCTGGGGGTCCACTTCAGGTCCAAATCATCTGGTTCACTCCTGCATCTGCAGATGTCACTCAAGGAGGCTGGAGAACAGCAAAGATGGGTGCCCACTCCTTCTTCTGGCATCCCTGACCTCAAGGGGCATTGATTGGATGCCAGTAGGATCACTCCTGCGTAGCGTTTCTGACAACCCCTATTGGAGGGTCTCACCCAGTTGGGTGGCATGGGGAACAGGACCCATTTAATGAAGCACTTTGTGCCTTGGTGGAGGAGTGTGCTTCACTAGGGGGAAACCCACTCATCTGGGCTGCCTGGATTCCTCAGAACTATCAGGAGGAAAGGCTATGTCTGCTGATTCATAAAGACTGTGGCCATCACTCCCCCTAGAGACTCAGGCCCAGGGAGATCTAGGTTCTGTCCCTGACCCTCTGGTTAGCGTTGTATTTCCAGCAGGAAGTCCCAGCCAGTGAGAAAGGATGAGTCAGGGTCAGGCCAGAAGGGGTGCTCTAGCTGCAGTCTTCCACAGCTGGGGTGTTGGGCTATTGGGGACACATTTTGGGACCAAGCTGTCCGGCTCTATTGGCTCCAGCAAGGGAAAAGCAGAGCCATTTAATTTTTTGTTAGGCCTTATTTTAGCTTTGAAAAATTCTTGGCCATAATTTCTTACTCTTCTGCCTTATTCTTTCTCCTCTCTTTGAAATGTATATGTTAGACTATTTAGCCATGTCTCATATTATCTTATATTCTTTTACATTTTTCATTTTTATTTCTTCAAACTTTAGGTTGAATATTTTATTCTGCCATATCCAATTCTCTTTTAAGGTTTTTTTTAATATGCTGCCGATTTCATCCATTGAGTTCTACATTCCATTTCATTATTTAATCTTTTGAATATATTAATAATATTTATCTTAAAGATATATCTAATAACTGCAACAATGATACAGTCTTCATTCCATCTGTAATGTTTGTTTTTCTCTTGTGATTAAAAAAGTCTTTCTGTATGTCTGGTTATTTTTGAGTAACTGTTAGCTATTGTATATGAAATTGTATGTAGAAAATTTGAGTCTCTAGGTAATTTATCTTCTCTAAGAGGGGATTTATTTTTGCTTTTTCCAGGTAGTTAAGCTAAAGGTATATCTTCTTTATCCAACCAGGGATTTAGATGTCAAGGGTTTGTTCATTGTGAGGGCTGGTCTATTTCCAGTTTGCTCTTCCTCCTAGGTTGAATCCATCAGAGATCCTAGTCGAAAGCCTGAGAGTATTTACTAGGGTTCCTCCCCATTATAAGTCCACTTTCCAAGTTCTCTTCCTCCAGCCCGGTGAGACAGCTAAAATTTCTGCAGTGTTTGTAAGCCTCTCAACTATTATTTTTTGCATTTAGAATTGCCAAACCTAAAAATAAAAGTAATCTTTAAATAACAGGTCTACTTCTTTTGGCTTTTCTGTTCTGTTCTAGATCACTGCCTTTATAAAAGCTCTTTAATCACTTTGGAAAATTTTATAAAGTATTTTCCCCCCGACATTTCTAAATGCTTATGGCAGGAGTCAGGCCTAAAACAAATTAACCAACTATTGCTAGAAGAAGAAATTAAAAATAATTTTAGTTTAGGTAGGTTTTTCCTCTAAGATAGTAGATTAGAGGCTTTTATTGTACTTCATCCACTTGGAAATAGAAAAATACTGTGTAAAGGTCAATGTTGTCAGCTTTGAACCTGGAAAGAATATGGGGAACCACTGGAAAAGCAAAGGACACTTCAGATCCCGAGAAAGAGAAGGTGGATCAGCAGCCTGTATGATGGCATTTGGCTGATAAAAGTGAGTGAAGTCCCAGTATGTGAGAAGGCACAGAGTCTGCTTCTGTGATTCACCTTTCCACTAAAGATCCATGCAACCAAAGCCACAAGAGAACACCTTTTCTCTCCCAAGTCCTGGGGTTAATTGAGGGAGAGACCAGGAGACATTGAGAGGGAAAGGCATCAGGAAAAAGTGTGGGCATTTTCCCTAACCTGGGACCAAGAGGAGGATAACATTTTCAAACTGGTCTCATACAAAGTCAATCATTGTTTGGTGATCTGGCAGTGATGGCTACCATGAGCATTTGTCTAGGGCCTCAGAGCAATTGCTTTGAAGTGGGTGAAGGGCCCCCACAGCCAGCAGCGAATGTGAAGTGCACTCCATGGATAAGCACTGAAATTGAGATCTTTCTTGTTGCAGGACTGGAATAGCAGGAGAGTTGCTGAAGCTGCAGTGAGCTTTATAGCCAGGGATGCCTTTGAGATCTGGGATGACATCTCTGTCTGTGTCATTGTTGGGTGTCCCAGCCTGTTCCCTTGGTCAGTCAGGAGAATGAGCTCCACTAGTTCCCAGGAGTGGGAGAGAGAATCCCATTCGTGCTCACCTGAATTAGGAGCATGGGCCACCCTTACTTTCCTGTGCAAAGAATTTTGTGTGGCAGTGCTCCCTCCGCTCCACACTAAGGCATATTTTCAGGCATCTGGTGCACTTGCTTACCTGCAGTAGGAGTCTGCGCCACCCCTTGCTTTCTGTGCAGAGATCTTGGGGCCATGGCACTTTCTCTGCTCCATGCCCAGGGCATATTTCCAGGCATTTGGTGTACCTACTTTCATATATTAGGGGCCTGAATTGCCCTTTCCTACCCCTGCGCAGTAGTGGTTTCTCTGCTCTGTCCTGAGGCATATTTCTAGGAATTTGATGCACTCACTTGCCTGGATTAGGATCCTAAGCCACCCTTCCTTTTCTGGGTAGAGAGCTTGGGGCAGCCAACTTGATGGTCTCTTTACTCTACACCTGGACATCTCTCTCGGCATTTGGAGCACCCACTCTTCTTGACTAGTTTAGGTTGCCTCTCCCTTCCCATCCAGAGAACTTGGGGCAGTAGAGGTTTCACTACCCCACACACAAGCATGCCACTGGGTGCTTACTCCCTAGATTCCCATAAGAGCTGGTACTTGTGACTGCCACTGAGGGACTGTGGATGGGCCTGCCTGGCCTGGCTCCACCTAGCTTGGCCCCCAACTCTGAGACTTAAATAAGAGATTCAAATAAGCACAATCAGAAATGATAACACTGACAAACGACTGATTCCACAGGAATGCAAATGATCATCAGAGACTACTATGAGCATCTCTATGTGCACAAACTTAAGAAATCTAGAAGAAATGTATAAATTCTTGGAAACATACATGTCTCAAGATTGAACCAAGAATAAATAGAAGTCCTGAACAGATCAATAATAAGTAGTAAATTTAAATCAGTAATTAATTTTTTTAAAAAAAGATAAAAGGTCCAGGACCAGACTGATCCACGGTTGAATTCTACCAGACATACAAGGAATAACTGATACCAATCCTATTAAAATTGCTCCAAAAAACTAAGGAGGAGGGAACCCTCCCTAACTCATTCTATGAAGCCATTATCACCCTGATATTAAAGGATGGCAAAGGCACAAAACAAATTGAGGAGGAGGGAACCCTCCCTAACTCATTCTGTGAAGCCATCATTGTGATAACAAAGCATGTCAAGGGCATAAAATAGAAAGAAAATGACAGACCACTATCCCTGATGAGAATAGAAGAAAACATTTTCTTTTTCTTTTTTTTTTTTTTAATTTTTATTGTATTTTAGGTTTTGGGGTACATGTGAAGAACATGCAAGATTGTTGCATAGGTACACATGTGGCAGTGTGATTTGCTGCTTTCCTCCCCTTCATCTATATCTGGCATTTCTTCCCATGCTATTCCTCCCCAACTCCCCACCTCAATAGCAAAGACCTGGAACCAACCCAAATGCCCATCGATGATAGACTGGACAGGGAAAATGTGGCACATATACACCATGGAATATTATGCATCCATCAAAAACGATGAATTCGTGTCCTTTGTAGGGACATGGATGAACCTGGAAACCATCATTTTCAGCAAACTGACACAAGAACACAAAGTCAAACACCGCATGTTCTCACTCATAGGCGGGTGATGAACAATAAAAACACATGGACGTAGGGAGGGGAGCACAACATTTTTAAAAATTTAATTTAATTTGATTTTAAGTTCTGGGATCCATGTGTGGGATGTGCAGTTTTGTTACATAGGTATACGTGTGCCATAGTGGTTAGCTGCACCTATCAACCTATCACCTAGGTGTTAAGCCCCACATGCGTTAGCTATTTATCCTGATGCTCTCCCTCCTCCCTACCTCTGACAGGCCCCAATTTGTGTTGTTCCCTTCCCTGTGTCCATGTATTTTCATTGTTCAGCTTCCACTTATAAGTGAGAATATGTAATGTTTGGTTTTCTGTTCCTACATTAGTTTGCTGAGGATAATGGCTTTCAGCTCCATCCGTGTCCATGCAAAGGACTTGATCTAATTTCTTTTTATGGCTGCACAGTATTCCATGGAGTATATGTACCAAATTTTCTTTAATCTATCACTGATGGATGTTCAGGTTGATTCCATGACTTTGCTATTGTGTATAGTGCTGCAATGAACATACCTGTTCATGTATCTTTATAATAGAATGATTTATATTCCTTTGGGTATATACCCAGTATGAGATTGTTGGGTCAAATGGTATTTCTAGTTCTAGGTCTTTGAGGAAATGCCACACTGTCTTCCACAAAATGTTTGAATTAATTTACATTTCCACCAATAGTGTAAAAGCATTTCTATTTCTCCACAGCCTCGCTGGCATCTTTTGTTGAAGAAAACATTTTCAACAAAATACTAGCAAAGCAAATTCAACAGCACATGAAAAAGATAATATACCACAATCAAGTGGGTTTTATTCCAAGGATGTAAAGATGGTTCAATGTAAAAAAAAAATCAATAAATGAGATTCACCACATAAAACTAAAAACAATAATCATCTTAATAAATGTAGAAAAAGCATTTGACAAAATCCAGCTCCCCTTCATGAGAAAAACCCTTAACAAACTAGGCACAGGAGGAACATACCTCAAAATAGCAAAAGCCAAATATGACAAACCCACAGCCCATATCTTACTGAATGGGGAAAAGATGAAACCACTCCACCTAAGAACTGGAACAACACAAGGATGTCCACTCTCACCACTTCTATTCAACACAGTACTGGAAGACCTAACTAGAGCAATCAGACAAGAGAAATAAGTGAAGGGCATCCAAATTGGAAAATAGGATGTCAAATCATCCCTCTTCACTGATGATGTGTTATATCTAGAAAACCATAAAGACTCCTCCAAAAGACTCCTATATTTGATAAATGACTTCAGTAAAGTTTCATGATACAAAATCAACATACTGAAATCAGTACCATTTTCATATACCAACAAGGATAAAGCTGAGAACCAAATCAAGAACTAAATCCCATCTACAATAGCTACAAAAAAATAAAATACTTAGAAGTACATTTAACCAAGGAGGTGAAAGATCTATAAGAAGAACTATAAAACACTGATGAAAGAAATTGCAGATACATAAATAAAAAAATTAATGCTCATGGATTGGAAGAATCAATATTGTAAAAATGACCATACTGCTCAAAGTAATCTACAAATTCAATGATATAATCCAGAAATTCCACTGCTGGGTATATACCCAAAAGAAAGGAAATCAGTGTATCAAAGAGATATCTGCATTTCTTTGTTTGTTGCAGCACTGTTTAGAATAGCTAAGATTTGGAAGCAATCTAAATGTTCATCAACAGATGAACGTATAAAGAAAATGTGGTACATACGCATACACAGTGGAGTACTATTCAGCCTTAAAAAGAATGAGATCCTGTCATTTGCAACAGCATGAGTGAGACTGGAGATCCTTATGTTAAGTGAAATATGCTAGGAACAAAAAGACAAACTTTGCATGTTAACACTTATTTGTGGGATCTAAAAATCAAAACAATTGAACTCAAGGACAGAGAGAGTAAAAGGATGGTTCCCAGAGGCTGGGAAGGGTAGTGGAGGGTTGTGGAGGTTATGGGAATAGTTAATGGGTACAGAATAATAGAAAAAATGAATAAGACCTACTATTTGATAGTACAGTAGGCTGACTGTAGTCATTAATAAACTAATTGTACATTTTAAAATAGTGTAATTGGATTGTTTGTAATTCAAAGGATAAATGTATGAGGGTATAAATACCCCATTTTCCATAACATGCTTATTTCACATTGCATACATGTGTCAAAACATCCTATGTACCCATAAATATATATACCTACTATGTACCCACAAAAATAAAAATACTAAAAAATGAAAAAATATTGAATGTCACTAATCATCAGAGAAATACAAATTAAAACTACAATGAGATCTTATATTAATCAGAATGGCTATTACTAAAAAGTCCAAAAGAACAAATGTTGATGAAGTTACAGAGAAAAAGGAATGCTTATACACTGTCGGTAAGAATGTAATTTAGTACAACCTCTATGGAAAACATTATGGGGATTTCTCAAATAATTAAAAATAGAATTACCATTCGATCTACCAATCTCACTACTGGGTATCTAATCAAAGGAAAGCAAATAAAATAATTTTATCAAAAAGACAGTTGCATTCCTATGTTTGTCACAGCACTATTTACAATAGCAAAGTCATGCAGTCAACATAAGTTACCATCAGGGATGACTGGATAAAGAAAATGTGAGATACACACACCCACCCACCCACAAACCCCCCCACCATGGAAAACAACACAGCCAAAAAAAAATGAAGTCATGTATTTTGCATCCATATGGATGCAACTAGAGGCCATTATCCTCGTAGTAAAATGACTCAGAAATATAAAATCAAAAACTATCATTTTCTTACTTATAAATGGGAGCTAAACAATGGGTACACATGGACATACAGAGTGGAATAATAGATGCTGGAGACTCCAAAAGGTGGGAGGGTGGAAAGAGGGTGAGGGATAAAATACTATCTATTGGATACAAGGTAAACTGTTTGGGTAATGGGTACAGAAAATGCCCAGCCTTCCACCACTATGCAACTTATCCATGTAACACAACTGTACTTGTATCCCTAAATCTATTAAATAAAAAAATGTATATCAGCTTTATAACTGACAAAGATGTATATTATAACAGAGCCATTCATTTTAGTGGATGATCATGTAATTTTCAGAAATCATTTTACAATCTTTGAATAGTTATTCTTCAATCAGCCAAAATATTAAGTTGATAAATGCCATTCTATGTGATCATTAAAAGAAAAACCTAAAAAGTAAAATGATTTTAAATATCACAACCAGATGAAAAATAATGCTACAGGCTGGGCATGGTGGCTCACGCCTGTAATCCCAGCACTTTGAGAGGCCAAGGTGGGCAGATCACCTGAGGTCCAGAGTTCGAGACCAGTCTGACCAACATGGAGAAACCCTGTCTCTACTAAAATTACAAAATTAGCTGGGCATGGTGGTGCATGCCTGTAATTCTAGTTACTCAGGAGGCTGAGGCAGGAGAATCGCTTGAACCCAAAAGGTGGAGGTTGCAGTGAGCGAATATCACACCATTCCATTCCAGCCTGGGCAACAGGAGCGACATTCTGTCTCAAATAAATAAATAATAATAATAATCTACAAAAAATTGAACAACTGCTATATGCTAGACATATAGTCTAGCTATACATACATGCTAGACATATAGCTAGTAGTTTGTTTCAATTACTACTCGCACCCATTTGTGAAGCTATTCTTATTTGCCTCATTTTACAGATGGTGAAACTAAAGTTCACAGAGGTTAAGTAACTTGGTAAAGGTCACATGGCTAGTGAGTGTCCATTCTGAGGTTTAAATGCAAGCTTATCTATTTTTTACTTGAGTAACCAGAAAATAAAATTTATTTTTCTGTTGTATATATTTAAGGTATGTAACAATGTTTTGATATACATATACCTAGTAAAATGAATACAACACTCAAGCAAGTTAACATATCTATCATCTCACATAGTTACCTTTTTTGTGTGTAACACACACAAATGTGTTGTATTTTAAGAGTTATTTTAGCTAAAAAGAACTACAATCTATTCTCTTAGCAAATGTACAGTATGTAATACAGTATTATTAACTACAGTTCTTACACTATACGTTAGATCTCTAGACTTATCTTACATAACTGCAATTTTGCACCCTTTGATCTGTGTACTCTTTGATTTACATCTTCCCATTTCTTGTGCCTTTGATCCTGGTAACCACCATTATACTTTCTATTTCTATGTATTTGACTTTTTAAAAAGGATTTTATATCTATTATGCAGTATGTTTCTGTCTTTGGCTTATTTCACTTATTACAGTGTTCCTCTAGGTTCATCTATGTTGTCTCTCTTTTCCCTTTTTTTTCCAGGATATCTGCATTGTCTCAAAGAAGGATTTCCTTTGCTTATCAAACCAATATTTTATATTTTTTCTTTGCTTTAGTCAAAATAGTTATCAGAAAAATCACATGATCATTTTCATAACATTAAGTGGCAGTAAAGCTAAAGATACTCTTATTGGCAGGTGGACGAGCTTAGCAATTTAAGAATAATGCTTAAATAAAAACTTGTTTTTTGGGGTGTCCTTTACTGGTGTGCTTTTGCATACGTTTAATTTTGTATTCCAATGCATTTCCTTTAAAAATTAGGTAGCTAATGAATTAGGTAGATAAATGAATGAAAATTTCTCATGCTAGCAAGTATTAATCACTCCTAATGTCAGATTTCTTTTTTTTTCTTTAGTGCTTTTACTAAAATTACTGAGTTTTAGCTGGCTACCCAGCTAACAACTAGATTTTTAAGACTTCTTTGCAGCTAGGTGGGAGGATATATCTATGATCTGGGCTAATGATAATTTAGCAGAACTGATATTTGCTCTTCAATGGAGTGGGTGTGACCTCTTGATATTTATTTTTCTTTCCAACCAACTGGAATGTAGAAGTGGCTCCAGGAGCTGGAGCAAACATTTTGGAGCTGATGTGGGAAACTATTTGATGAGAATGCTAGAGCAGCAAGAGCTGGCCCTAGTTTACTGTATACTTGGACCATTGCATGAGAGAGAAATAAATTACTATCTTGTGTAAACCATAGTTATATTTTGATTGTTCTTACAACTGCAGATACTTATTTCATAAATACAATGTTACCACCAAAGGAACAAAATGGGTGGGAAAATTATGCAAAAAAACCTACAAATTAAATGGTTCTATGGAAACTGTGTTTTTGAAAGCCACAAATGAACTTTCAAAAATGGAATCTGATGCTTTGGAAATCATGTCAAATTAACCAAAATGCCAAGGCCTATGTGAGTAACCATGTGATCTCAGTTGTGTGAAATAATGCATTTGGTGGTGGGGGAGTGTAGTGAACAGAAAGTACAGGCTTCATCCACAAGGGAAGCTGATGGTCATCTCCATTTGGTTGCTACCATGCAGAAATGCAGGTTCAGTATAGCATAATCTTCCTTTTTCTTTCTGGTATCCCGGAATCTTATATGAGAACTCTCAGATTTTATTATTATTATTATTATTATTATCGAGATGGAATTTCACTCTTGTTGCCCAAGCTGGAGTGCAATGGTGTGATCTTGGCTCACTGCAACCTCTGCCTCCCAGGTTCAAGCAATTCTCCTGCCTCAGCTCCCCACAAGTAGCTGGTATTACAGGTGCCTGCCACCACGCCTGGCTAACTTTTTGTATTTGTAGTAGAAACAGGGTTTCACCATGTTAGCCAGTCTGGTCTCGAACTCCTGACCTTAGGTGATCTGCCCGCCTCGGCTTCCCGAAGTACTGGGATTACAGGCATGAGCCACCGTGCGAACTCCTACATTTTAAATCTTGACAATTGTGACATGCTACTAGCTGTTAATATCATGGTCCCCTTCTTGATCATTTAAATAGCTATATTTCCAAGCATCTCTTGAACTAATGGTGGCACTATGACAGTGCTGGTCATTGTGAATGTAAGATAAGTCACAGATTGGAACTTTGGAGATAGCTTTCTAAAATTGGACTGACCCAGTTGGAAAGCACACCTTTTGTCTTTTACTTTTTTGTTTCTTTCTTGGTGTAACACTTTTAAAATGCTGAAGGTAGTCAGAAAACACAAGGATAAAAGCCACATGCTAAGATCAGATGGCAGTGTACAATGATGCAATAAATATCTATGTACACGCATTCTTTCTCCCATGTGTGAGTATATCTGAGGATATATTATCTTGAGAGGAGATTACTGAGTCAAAAGAATATGCATTTCATATTTTGATAGATTTTACCAACTTCTTCTTAGAGAAAGTAATGATTTATGGTCTCTCAGTAATCTAAGTGATTGCTCACTTCTTGCAACCTGGCCAATGGGGTGGTACAAAATGTTTGATCTTTGTCAACTCAATGGATAGAAACATTGGTTGCATCACTTTTGGATAAATTTGTGAAAATTTTAATGTTTAAGAGCCAAATGATTTTTTTGGTGTGTTCTTTTTCCGTTTTTCTACTGTTACTTTTTCTTATGGGTTAGTAAATATTCTTTAGACAGTGAGAACTCACCCTTTATCTTGATAAATGTAAATATTTCATCCAAATTTGGCTTTTGACTTTGTTGATAGTGGTTTTGCCTTGCAATACAGTTTCATTTTTACACAATTATCAATCTTTTCTTTATGACTTCTTTTGACTTTCACTTAGAAAGATCTTCCCCGTCTCATAATTGTAAAGCCAATTATTCCAAATTATTTAATTTTATTTATTATTCAGTTTTATTTTTAACATGTGAACCTGTAACCATCTGGATTTTATTTTTTGTAAGAAATGAAATGGGAGTAAAATTATTCTAAAAATTCCAGATGCGTCACCAGATGTCCTAACATCATTTAAGGAACATTCCATATTTTCATCACTGTTAGTTAAGGTCAATGATTTACTTTCTAAAATACTGCATTTTAGGGGGTTATGTCTGGATGGTATTTTGTTCTATTTATCTGTCTATTTATTCCATGTGATTTTAATTACTAAAGGTATATTGATGTCTGATAGGGCTAGTCCTCTGTCATTATTCTTTTCAGTTAGAGTGTCCATTATTCTTGCATGCTAACTTTTCTACTTTAATTTTAGAATCAGCATGTCAATGTTGAAAATAATTCTACTGAAGTTTTAACTGGCATTTTATTCCATAAATAGAGTCATTTAGAAAAGAATTGACACATTTTTCCGCCTAAAATAGGGTCTTTCTATTTCCAGTCTTTGTGTCCTTCAGTAATGTTTGCAATTTTCTTCATAGAAATATTGCATATATTTTAAAGTTTATTTTTAGATCTCCCTTCCTTCTGTCTGTCCATCCTTTCTTCTTTTTTTCTGTTTCTCCCCATCTGTCTCATCTCCCTTCTTACCTTCCTCTAAGTCTTCCTTCCTTCTTTCTTTTTTACCTTTCTTCCTCCTCCCTCCGTCTCTCATTCTTCCCTTCTTTTTTTTTCTCATTTTCTTCTTCACTTTTTATTTCCTTCTTTATTTTTTACCTACTATATATGGGGTCTTTTCTTTCATTGTCTTTTTAAATGAGTTTATTGCTTCGAGATTAGCATTATTTAAAGCATGTATTTTAAAATTAAAGTATATAAAAGAATATATATATATAATATCCCACCTATGAACTTAAAAAATAAAAAAAATTGGTGCTTTTGAAGCCTCTTATATGTCTTTTCATAAACACTTTTTTTTTTTCTCTTTTCCTCTTTCCGGGTAGGGAAACTAGTATGTTGAAGTTTATGTTCACCATTTCATTAATCTTTCTTACTGTTTTCCAGAAAATTAATGTGAATTCCCAAATAATATTTTAGTAGGGTCTGCTTTCATCAACATATAGATAGTATGTATTCTATGGATTTTTTAAAAATTCATTTTATTGAAAGTTTGGTTTTTTTTTTGTATTTATTCTGGTGAGTGTAAAGATAGTTTTTTTTTTTAAATAAACTTCCTTGCTATTTACTGTTTCATTTGTGACAATACGAAAATTATTTATCCAAATGTCCATCCATTTTACTTGTGATGGACATTTGGATTATTTCTAATTTATCTGATATTACAAATAATATTGCAAAAAACTTTCTTTTACATGTCTCCATATGCACCTATGTAAAAGAGTCTAAGGTATATAGTTTAAAATGATATTACTGACTCATAGAAACATTATGCTCAACTTTAGCTTATAAGATGATGTCAAATTATTTTCTGAGTGTTTGTATCAATTTCTATTCCCACTGTGAACAACAAAAGTTCCCATCACTCCATACCCTTTTCAACTCTTGGTATAATCAATAAAAAATGCTAAAAACCCAAAAGGCCAGAGTGCCTCTTCTCCAAATAATCTCAGTGTCTCTCCATCAAGGGAACAGAACTGGACAGAGAATCAAATGGATGAACTGACAGAAGTAGGCTTCAGAAAATGGGTAATAAAAAACTACACTGTACTAAAGGAGCATGTTCTAACCCAATGAAAAGAAGCTAAGAACCTTCATAAAACGTTAGAGGAGCTGCTAACTGGAATAACCAGCTTAGAAAGGAAAATAAATGACCCAATGGAGCTGAAAAACCCAGCAGGAGAACTTTGTAAAGCATATACAGGTAACAGCCGATTTGACCAAGTGGAAGAAAGGATATCAGAGTTTGAGACAACCTTGCTGAAATGAGGCATGCAGACAAGAATAGAGTGAAAAGAATGAAAAGAAATGAACAAAGCCTCAAAAAAAATATGGCGCTTCATAAAAAGACTGAACCTACGATTGCTCAGAGTACCAGAAGGGGATGGAGGGGATGGAGAGAATAGAGACAAGCTGGAAAACACACTTCAGGATATTATCCAGGAGAACTTCCTCAACCTAGCAAGACAGGCCAACATGCAAATTCAAGAAATACAGAGAACACCACTAAGATACTCCATGAGAAGATCAGCCCCAAGACACACAATTATCAAATTCTCCAAGCTCGAAATAAAGGAAAAATTGTTAAGGGCAGCCAGAGAGAAAGGCCGCGTCACCTTCAAAGAGAAGCCCGTAAGACTAGAAGTGGACCTCTCAACAGAAACCCTACAAACCAGAAGAGATTGGCAGGCAAATTCAACATTCTTAAAAGAATTATCAACCAAGCATTTCATGTCCAGCCAAACTAAGCTTCATAAGTGAAGGAGAAATAAAATCTTTTCCAGAAAAAAATGCTGAGGGATTTCATTACCACCAGGCCTACCTTGCAAGAACTCCAGAGAGAAGCACTAAATTTGGGGGGGAAAAACACCTGGTAACAGCCACTGCAAAACACACCAAAATATAACAACCAATGACACTATGAAAAAACTGCATCAACTAGTGTGCAAAATAACCAGATAGCATCAAGATGACAGGATCAAATTCACACATAGAAATACTAACCTTAAATGTAAATGGGCTAAATGCCCTAATTAAAAGATACAAACTGGCAGATTGGAAAATGAGTCAAGACTCATTGCTGTACTGTATTCAGGAGACTCATCTAATGTGCAAAGACAGACATAGGCTCAAAATAAAGGGATGGAGGAAAATTTCCCAAGCAAGTGGAAAGCAAAAAAAAAAAAAAAAAAATGCAAAGGGGTACAATCATAGTCTCTGATAAAAGATTTTAAACCAACAAAGATCAAGAGACAAAGAAGGGCATTACATAATGGTAAAGGGATCAATGCAACAAGAAGAGCTAACCATCCTAAATATAAATGCACACAATACAGGAGCACTCAGATTCATAAGGTAAGTTCTTAGAGACCTAGACTCCCATACA
Organism: Cacajao melanocephalus; assembly: GCA_963573385.1. Taxonomy (NCBI): domain Eukaryota; kingdom Metazoa; phylum Chordata; class Mammalia; order Primates; family Pitheciidae; genus Cacajao; species Cacajao melanocephalus. Next base: position 35,435 of record CAUYLG010022986.1, read on the forward strand.
ATAATAATGAGAGACTTTAACACCCCACTGTCAATATTAGACAGATCAACAAGACAGGAAATTAACAAGGATATCCAGGATTT
>CAUYLG010022988.1:0-83146 GCA_963573385.1 Cacajao melanocephalus
TTTTCTTTATCCAGTCTATCATTGATGGGCATTTGGATTGATTCCAAGTCTTTGCTATTGTGAACATGCCACATGTGTCTTTGTAGTAGAAAGTTTATAATCCTTTGGGTATATACCCAGTAATGGGATTCCTGGGTCAAATGGTATTTCTAGTTTTAGATCCTTGAGAATTGCCACACTGTCTTCCACAATAGTTGAACTAATTTGCACTCCCACCAACAGTGTAAAAACATTTCTATTTCTCCACATCCTCTCCAGCATCTGTTGTTTCCTGACTTTTAAATGATCGCCATTCTAACTGTGTGAGATGGTATCTAATTGTGGTTTTGATTTGCATTTCTCTAATGACCAGTGATGATGAGCTTTTTTTCATGTTTGTTGGTTGCATAAATATCTCCTTTTGAGAAGTGTCTGTCTGTATCCTTCTCTCACTTTTTGATGGGGTTGCTTTTTTTTTCTTGTAAATTCGTTTAAGTTCTTTGTAGATTCTAGATATTAGCACTTTGTCAGATAGATAGATTGTAAAATTTTTCTGCCATTCTTTAGGTTGCCCATTCACTCTGATGATAGTTTCTTTTGCTGTGCAGAAATTCTTCAGTTTATTAGATCCCATTTGTCAATTTTTGGGTTTGTTGCCATTGCTTTTGGTATTTCACATTATTTCTCTGCAAATAATAATAACAGCTGGCTGGGCACAGTGGCTCATGCCTATAATCCCAGTACTTTGGGAGGCCGAGGTGGGAGGATCACAAGATCAGGAGATCAAGACCATCCTGGCCAACTTGGTGAAACCCTGTCTCTACTAAAAATATGAAAATTAGCTGGGCATGGTGACACACACTTGTAGTCCCAACTACTCTGGAGGCTGAGGCAGAAGGATCACTTGAACCTGCAAGGCTGAGGTTTCAGTGAGTCAAGATCACACCAGTGCCCTCCAGTCTCACAACAGAGAGAGACTCTGCCTCAAATAATAATAATAATAATAATAATAATAATAATAACAACAGCTAACATTTATTAGTACCCTTCTTGCCAATCACTACTGGCTTTCAAAACTAAATTCATTTTTTAAAATTCTCATTAAATTCTTTTAAAATAGGTGCTATTTCTCCACTTAAAAGATGAGAAACTTACTAGCTCAAGTTATGTATGTAGCATTAGAATCCAGAAAGTCAAATTCCAGAACCCATACTCTAAATCACTGTTTTTGTATATCCACTCCTGTATCTACTTTAAAAAGTCTTCCCTCCCATCCTTTCCAATGCAAACCTAATACTTCCTCCAATGCCCAGACTATTTCCTTAAGACATGATCCCATGCATTCTAGATTTGTCCAATTTCCTTAGGTCTTTACGGATGTGATATATACCCAACTACATCTTATTTGCTCTTGAACTGTTCCCCAGTTTATTCATGCATGAATCCTAGCATAAGCTGTACATTCTTTTTGGGCAAGAACTACATTTAACTTCCTCAGTAGCCCTGCAGCACTTGGAAGACAGCAAGTCATTAAATTTACGTTAAATTTATGATTAATATGAATTTATGTGACATTTGTATTTCCTATTACTGGTATGAAAGGTCTTGAATGTTATAAGTAGTTCGACTTTAGAGTATGTGATTTCTAGAACACTTAGTGTTTTTTACTCTATATGCCAGGCTTTTCAAGCATTTCTGGACTAGGGTTATATTAATGACTTACTAAATAAAATGATTTTAACAATATTAATTCAGTGGTTGAGAATGGAAGTTAATGAAGCACTCTGCCCACATCACTAAATTTCTCTTATGATGAGTGTTTGATATTATTCATCATGACTGAAGATTAGCTGAACTTTTCCCCCTTTTCCCCTTCTTTCAAGTCGTTGCATACCTTTTTAAATCTCATATTCAAATATTTTATGGATGACAGTTGTGTATCTTGTTTCCAGGCTTTACTTATTCTAGACCACAAGTAAAACTCTTGCAAACATTCAAAAGGAAAGAAAATCAATTTTCTCCAGAGTGTCTGTTTTTTGTTTTTCTTCTATTACATCTCTATTCATTTCTCATATCATCCTTCATTTCATTTTTCTCTAAAACCTTTTCTTATAACATTTCCTTGACAGAATTTGACTATAGTGGATTTCCTATTAGGAGAGAGAGAGAGAGAGAGAGAGAGAGTGTGTGTGTGTGTGTGTGTGTGTGTGTGTGTGTGTGTGTAGTAGCAGTTAAGATCATGGACTTGAATCAGCCTGTTTAGCTGTGTGAATCTGGGTAAGTTATTTAGCCATATTTTGCTCAGTTTTCTTCCTAAAATAAGGATTGTAATACCCACCTAATAGGATTGCAGTGAGAATTAAGTAAGCTAATATTTTTAAAGTATTTACATCAGAACCTGACACATTGTAAGTGCTATAGAAGTGTTTGCTAAATGAATAAGTAATGTTAGCTTTGTATTGAGAATTTATTCAAAGCCTTCTATGCACTTATATTCTAAGCTTCATCATACCAATACAAAATGATAATATAGCTTTGTATTTATTTCACAGTCAGTGATAAAGCATAAATCTAAGAGGAGACAGAAAAATTTCTGATTTTTCTCACTGTTGTTCCTCCGCTCCAGTACTCTTACTGCACAATTAAAACACGATGTTTTTGAAGATATGAGGCAAATTATCTTTTCTTCATACTTTTATCCAGTTCTTTTATATCAAAACAAACAGTTAAGTTTGATAAACCTGTGTTTATGTATCTTACAGTGCTTATTGCATATGAATCTGGAGTCACCCAACGTCCTATTTGAGTACAGAGCTCAGAAGGGCTTTGGGATTAAATACTGTGTATTGTATGAACTCCAAGAAGCAGCCAATTGTACCTGGCACATGCTTCTTGTCTTGTTAGCTTTCTGGTTTTGGCATTATTGGGATTGTCTGTTCTTTTTCTCTTGAATATAATCCATCTTTGGAGAACAACACAGCACAACTATTTCCTACTACTTATTGTATTCTTTGAACTTAATTTACTTCTTATTAAATTTGGCTTCTGCCGGGTTCAGTCCATTCATTGACTTCCCAAGTAATAAGTCACTTTTAGCAACATTATATTCACTGTGCTTAGATAATCAAAATCAATAGTTGCCCTTCCTAAATCATAGAAGGTCTCAGGTATTTTTTTTTTTTAATTTGGAAACCTTCAGAGTTAAAGTTGATCTCAAATGGCATTCACAGAGCAGTTTCACACAAATGACTCATGGCAGGCGCATAAATATGGCTCTCTTCATCCAGTTCAATGTGCCAGAGCCCATTTTTCTTATCACTTATGGTGATGCTTTTCGACTGAGCCAATTTTTTTAGCATGTCTTCATTCAGTGAGACTGAAATTTTTCCCCCAATTGTCTGGGTCAATGTTTTTCAAAATAGAATCCTTGACTTTTTAAAATTCACCTCAAATGTATTAAACATTTTTGTCTACATTGAAATTTTTGAAACACGTAAGAAGCCCTGGTAAGCTATATAAAGGGACATATTATTATCGTAGTCCCGTTGTTTCAGGATGGTACATTTAATGATTATAAAGCCAGACTGGGAACACTAAAAAAAAAAGATGTGAAAGTCTAGGATCTAATAAAGATGCTAGAGTTGGAATCTTGTTTGAAAAAGGAATTTAATCAAACTGAGTCACCTGTATTAGGACTAGAGGTCAAAGAAAGACAGTACATGGATTTTTACATTTTTCTTCACTTTAAGCTTTCTTAGGGGGTAGTTGATTATAAATTTTGTAATTTCCTTTCTTGGTATTTTAAAATTCCTTTCATATCCGTATTTCTGCTTTTTCTCCTCACCACGAAGTCTTGAAGTTCACCTGATTTCGACTTTCATTATAGAAAAATGTCAAAATATCAAAAACTAAAGAATAATTTAATAAATGCTGGGACACCGACACCGAGCTTCATAAAATTGTAATGATTGTCTTATTTCCTTCAGATTTTTTTTTTAATGTAAGATGGAGTCTCACTCTTGTTGAACAGATTAAACTGCAGTGGCAGGATCTCAGCTCACTGCAACCTCTGCCTCCCAGGTTCAAGCGATTCTCCTGCCCCAGCCTCCTGAGTAGCTGGGATTACTGGCACTAGCTACCATGCCCAGCTGATTTTTGTATTTTTAGTAAAGACAGGGTTTCACCATGTTGGCCAGGCTGGCCTTGGAACTCCTGACCTCCTATATCCTGACCTCAGGTGATCTGCCCTCCTCAGCCTCCCTCTCCTGGGATTACAGGAGTGAGCCACCACACCTGGCCTCTTCAAATCTTTTTAAGAGACAAAACATTACGGATATATTTGGAATCTATCATGTGTCTCCCTACAACCCATTTCCCTTTCTTCCTTCCTCCAACATTCTCATCATCCTGAATTTGGTATACACCATTCCCATGTGTGTGTTTAGACTTTTACCATACATTTGCGTAGCCATCATAATGTATAATATTGATTTGTACGTTCTCAGATTTGGATAAACTGTTTCATACTAAATGTGTAGTTTCACAAATTGATTTTTATTATTCAACATTTGTGAAACATCCATTTGAATATATGTAGCTCTAATTTGTTCATTTTAATAGCTTTCTGATATTCAATTACATGCATTTACCACAGTTTACATATTCATTATCCTGTTATAATTGTTTACAATTTTGACCTTCGTATACGATGTTGTAAAGAATGTTCTTGATTGTGTTTCACTGTAGAAATACAACAATAAAGTATTTCTAGGAGTGGGGTTATTGGTTTGAAGTGTATACCTTGGTTCTCCAGCAGATTGTGAAACTCCTCACTAATACATCTCTGTCCATTTATATGTTTATTTTCTGGCTATGTAAGTTTGCGTTTCTTAACATCCACAGCTTCTTATCTTTGTTATTTTCCAAGCTGATGAATATAATATTGTCTTTTCTAAATTTGCATTATTCTAATTACAAGAGAAGTTGACCTTATCTGTAAAACGCCCTTGCTTTCATCTTTTGCTCATTTCTTGATTGGATCTGTCTTTCGTTTTTGACTTGGAGAATTATTTTATATATTCTGGATACGATCCCTTGGTTGATTATATAATTTGAAAATATTTTCTCCCAGGATATACTTTGTTTCTGATGCATTAAGAAATACAACTTTTCCTCTTGTATTCATATATATCAATCTTTTCCTTTACACCTTGTGAATGCAGTCAAATATAACCTTCCCTTTTTGGCTTGTGGTTTCTGAGTCCTGTTGCAAAATCCATCTCCATTATCAGTTTTTAAAATACTCTCCTAAATTTTTCTAAAAGTTGAAAATTTTGCTTTTTGCAATTACAAATAAAATTTATTTTTCTTGTATGGTATGTAGTACAGAAAATCAATTGCTCCAGAGCATTTATTTAATCATTGATGCTTTCTTCTCTGTTACCTCCATCATATACCCAGATTTCATATGTCTGTGATTCTAGGTTCTTTTAACCTTTTTAAAGTTCTACTGCTCTTGTCATTTATCAAAATAGCACACTGTTTTAATTACTAGACCTTAAATTTCTTAGCTACTTGTAAGTAACTCCCTTCACTTTATCATTATTATTATTACTGAAAATCATTCTTGCTGTTGTTTATTTTTGCTTTTGGTATGAATTTTAGGATTGACATAAAGTATCACAAAATAGCTATAGAAATTTTGATTGAGATTGCATTAAATTTATGCATCAACAAACTTGGCATTATTAGAATATTTTATTCTTCCATCCACTGACTTGGCATATCTCTTTACACATTTAGATTTTCTTTTATGTCTATCTATAGTGTTTCATTTTATAAAGGAGAAATGTATTTTTATAATTATTTTAGAATGCCATTTAAGTTTCACTGCTATTGTAAATGTTATTTTTTCCCTCACATTAGCTATATATTTTTAAACATTTTAAACATAGGAAACTTACTGATTTGTGTTTGCAAAATTTGTCAAAGTTATTACGTTTCCTAAGTTATCTATTCTCTTATATTTTCTTGGTAAAAAATATCAACTAAAAAAAGTTTTTTTGTCTTCTTTTCTAATTGTCATTATTTTTTCCTTCTCCTCATTTATCATTTCAAGAGCTAGGACCTCAAAGCAGTGTTCACTAGAAGCAGTGATAGTAATTTCCTTAACTTAATCAAGATTTTTATGTGGTTGCTTTTGAGCTTCACATTTATAGTATTAAAAAGACATTTTGGAGACCCTGGTCTTTAGAAGAGCTGGATAATCATTTCCGATAATAGCCTCCTTGGAATTGTTCTCATAAAGTTTGTATTGTGATATCTTTGGTGTAGGGTGACTAGAAATGGTGGTCTTACCAAGGGCAACTGGAAATCTGTGTGATTATTGTCAATTATATTAAGAACCTGGTGTTGTGTTAAGCTGTGAAGCCTCTAAAAACTTAGAGGAGTGGATATTAAAATAAAATTTTAGGTGAGTAATGATGGATGCTTATGAGCTTATGTGACTTGGCTGTGGGCATATTAAGAATTTTGAGACAAACTCAGAACTCTGTTCTCAACTCAAACTCTTAGAACAGAGGCCAGAACCATACTTTATACCACAAGTATGCCTGCTACATAAGTGACTTTCTCTTTGCTACACAATTGTAAGTAATTAAAGAGTCATCCCTCTCTCCCAAAACTGGGCAATCACTTTTGTTTCATATTCTTTTCCCCACTCTCTTCTGCAGATCAGTAGTAGATAAATCCTACTCTCCAAAAAGTTCAACTGAAGATAACTCATAATATTAAAGAGACTTCAAATTTCTTCATATTATCTCCTTTGTTAAATCTTCTTATTCTAAATGATATTCAGATGAAAAGAAAATGGGTACCTGTAGCTCATGCTTTATCTATAGAGCATTCTTGTAATTTACTGAACTTAAAAGTTTATTCCTTTTTCTAACAAGCTAGTCTTTCCACCTTATGCCTTTCAACCCATTTTTCAGTATTCAACTCTTCATTACATTTAACATATCTGTCAAATTAAACTATTCACTTTTCTACAAATAATTCCTATATTTAGCAGTCTCCAAAATGCTAAAATCCTAAATCCTTCACCCTTTCAAATACTTTTGGCTTCCTTATCAGCCTGTAAAAATTTATCAATCTTACAAAATCCTATGAAATACTACTCCCTTTAGGAAAATATTGCATTCCCAGAAGAAGTTGCCCCATAATGCTCCTCCATTAGCACTTTATTTGTATTTCACTTAAGTTTCCTATTTTTATGAAGTGTTGATTATTGGGTATATTTTTACTCTTTGCTACTATGGGAAAGAACTCAGCTCACATGGGGATCACTTGATCAGAGCAACTACACTGTGTGTGTGTGTGTGTGTGTGTGTGTGTGTGTAACAGCGTTATTTAGATAATTCATGTAACATAAAATTAATTTAATGGGTTTTTAAAGAATATATCGAGAGTTGTACAATTATTGTGAAATCTAACTTTAGAACATTTTACTACCCACAAAAAGAAACTCCATACCTATTAGAGTCATTACCCATCTTCCCAATCCCAAGGCCCCAGGTAACTACATACCTACTTTCTGATGTAGGAGGGTATTGTTTAATTTTTGTCCAGTTTGTAAATTTCCAAGATTTTTTTCTCATAGTGATTTCTAGTTTAATTCCATTGTGTTCAATGAATATACTCTATGTGACTTCAATTCTTTTAAGTTTTTTGAGTCTTGTTTTATGGACAAGTGTACACTTATTCATGAAAAATATTTAAAGTTCATTTAGAAGAATGTATATTCTGCTTTTTCTGGGTGGATTATTTTGTAGATGTCTGTTAAGTGAGCTTGTGTGTAATATCCTTGTTGATTTTCTGGCTTAGTTGTATTATTCATTATTGAAAATGAGATATTTAATTCTTCAACATTTATTGTTAAATTTTGTATTTTTCTTTTCTATCTAAGTTATTTGCTTCAAATATTTTGGGGCTCTATTGAGATATATATGATAAATTAATGCTTTCATTATTATAAATGTCCCTCTTTGTCATTATTAAATATTTCAGTTTTTTTGTTTCTTATTTGTTTAGCCCTTCCAGCTCTCTTTGGTTAGTGTTTGCATGGTATATAGTTTTGAATTTTTTATTTTCAACATTTTTTATTTTTTCAATCTAAAATATGTTTATTGTAGATCAAAATAGTTGGATGTGTTTTTGTTCATTCTGCCAATGTAATTTTAATTGGAGTGTTTAATACATTTAAATTTAATATAATTACTGATAAGTTTAGATTCACATCTATTATTTTGCTATTTGTTTTCAACATTTGATATATCTCTATTTCTCTATTACTGCTTTATTTTGTGTTCAATAGATGTTTTCTATTATACCATTTAAATTACTTTATTGTTTTTTCACTATATATTTTTATTTATTGTCTTAATGATTTCCTGGGGATTAAATTAGCATCTTAAAGTAAATTACTAGTACTAACTTATTTTCAATAGTACACAGAAACTGATTTCACCTCCTTCCTTTCTGCTATTATTGCCATGTAAATTGCATCATTATACATTGGGAGACCATCAATGCAGTTTTATAAATATTAGTTGTATTATACTTGCATTTTAAAATAGGAGAAAAAAATAATTACAAACAAAAATATATTTATACTATTTTTTAAATCTACCATTGTAGTTAACTTTATGGTGTTCCCTATTTTTATGTGTGTGGATTTGAATTACAATTTAGCCTAAAAAGCTTCTTTTAGAATTTCTCATAAAACAGGACTAGTTAGGACAAATTATCTGTGTTTATCGTTTTAAAAGAGTTTTTGCTAGATGTAGAATTATTGGTTGCAAGTATATGTGGATTCTTTTTTTTTTTTTTTTGAATCTTGAATATGCCATTCTTTTGACTTCTGATCTTTATATTTTTTGATGAGAAGTCAGCTATTAATCTTATTGAAGATCCTTTTTATATAGTGTGTCATTTTTTCCTTTCTGCTTTCAAGCTTTTCTATCTTTGGCACTGGCAGTTTGACTATGATGTACCAAGGTGTGGATGTCCTTGGGTTTATCTTATTTGGAGTTTATTGTGCTTCTTAGATGTGTAGAATATATTTTTAAAAAATCAAAATTTTAAACACCAGTGAATTTTTTAAAAATTTTATTTATTATACTTTTTAACTCCAGGATATCTGTTTCCTGTTTTATAATTTCTTTCTCTTTATTGTTATACTATTCAGTGAGACATGGCTGAAATAATTTCTTTTAATTCTTTAGACAGTTTCTTTTAGTTCTTTTGTCATATTTACAATAGCCAATGTGAAGTCTTTGTGTAGTAAGTGGAACATGTAAACCTCTTCTGAGATAGTATCTATGTATTTCTTTTTTTTTTCCCCCATTGTATGGGCCATACATTCTTATTTCTTAACGCATTTCCTATTTTTTGCTTAAATACTATACATTTTTAATATTTGAGATATTATAATGTGATGACTCTAGAAACAATAACCCTCCCCACCAACCAGGGTTTGATGCTGTGGTTGTTTCGTTGCTGTTATTGCTGCTATTTTTTAGTTACCAACATTCTTGGACAAACTCCATATAGTTTGTGTTCCCTGTAGTGTGCATTCACTGAAGCCTCAACTCAGTTATCTTAGTGATCAACTGGTCAGATTTTCTTAATTGCCTTGAACCAATAATCTTTCACCTTTTGTTGAGGGATTCTGTTTGTTGAGCCCTGTCATCAATAGTCAAGGGTTTTACGATCTCATTATTCTTTACTTCTTGCTTGGGAAGGACTTCAAAATCAGCCAGTGGTGAGAGATGAAGACCTTCTCCTTTCTTGAGCAAGCATTCAGACCTGCATCTCTGCATAGACTTCTGGAAATCCAGGCATGCGTCAGAGCTTTGCAAAGGCCCTATGGACGTCTGGTTCCCTGGATCTTTGAAAATTTTTAGTCAAGCTCTTATTTATCTGAACTGATAACTGCAGTCATAGGCAGCTAAATGTTAAACAATTTTGCTGAATATTTTCTACAAAGACACTGGAGATAGGTCTTTTCCTATATAGGTAGTTCCCAGATGGATCAAATAATGACAAACTGCTATAAATGGGGCTTTTCCAGGGAGCTGCCAGACAAGTCAAATAGTGACAATTCTCTATAAATGAACCTTTTTTTGAGGTCCAAACCTGGTTTCCTCCCTCTGATAATTGTACAGCTTCTGGTTTTCACAGATACTATGATTGCCAGGCTGCTAGTTTTCAAGAGTTCTGTAGAACTAGGAAGAGGAAGAAGGGAATATGTAAAGTTAAAATGTTACAAATTTGATAGTTCTTACAGAGAATTAGCAATTTTTCTTGAACAAACATTTCTCAGGTTTTTTTTCAAGTCTTTGGCTAATTTCTAGAATTTGAAAAAGTTATTTTTGGCAACTTTTTGTCGTTGTTTCTGTTACTTTTATGGAGGAATGGGTTTGTGGAAGACCTCACTCCACCATTCCAGAAGTCCTACTTTTTCTGTCCCAGAGTTTTAACAGCACTAAAGATTGTGTTTAACTTTACTATCTATATTGGGAAAAAACCTACATTTAAAAGCACTTGGTCAGAGACTAACAATACACATAAGTATTGAAGCATAGTAATAGCTTTTAGTAAACTTAACATTCCACAGATATAAGACCCAAATATAAATAGTTAAATATAAGACAACATATGCTGAGTCAACACACACACACACACACACACACACACACACACACACACACACATCTTGTAAATTTAAGCTGGACTAACATGAAAACTAGAGTTGAATTTATACCAGTTCTTTACAGTGAAAACCAACCAAGGTCAAAGATAAATTTGGAAGAAAATAAGGGTCACAGAACACCTGAGGGAAGTTATCAATTTGTTAGGATGGGGATACAATAGCCCTACAGTATTAACATAAATATGGCCTTGTGTAGAACTTGTGACTATGGGTACTGAGGATCAGAAAACAATGCCCCAAAAATGAAAGCCTCAGAAGCAACCTTAGAAGCTAAGTCTCTGGCATTCTCCTGCCCTCCTGTCTCTTGTCCCTCATTCTCACTTGAAGCAAGCCATGGAAACTAGAATTCCTCTTTCCCAAGGCAGCTCATGGAAATCTTTTCCCCAAAGTCAACCATAAAGCCTAAAATTATTAGTATGACTTTCCCTCACCTTTCTGTGTAACAGCCGGCCATAAAGAAATTAGGACTGTCATTCCAGAAGGGTCCTGCCACATACCCAAGAAGGAGGAATGTTATCCAGAGAAGCCAAGAAGAATCTGGACAGGCCTTGCTGGGTTCCCCGCTCTGTTTCCATTAGTTCATACACTTTGTCCAATCACATTTCTACAACAGCTGTCCCTACTTTATAGAACGTACACATAAAATTGATAGTTTCCCCTGTACCTTTAGAATCGTTATTCTGAAGACTCTTCTGTCATGTAAAACTGTGATCAGATAAATGTGTTATGCTTTTCTCTTGTTAACCTGTCTTTTGTTATAGCCATAACCTTAATGACAGGAACAAAAGGAATTACCCTCTTTCTGTCCCATACAGGCATTCTGAATTCTTCCTGAATTTATATAATAAGTCATATAATTTTACCTCACACGGTTCTCTGTTTCCAGATTGTAACATAACAGTCATCAGGCAGCCCACAGAATATCAGGAAGCAGCAATTTTTTTTTTTGTAGACAGAGTCTCGCTCTGTCGCCAGGTGCCATGCTGGAGTGCAGTGGCGCAATCTCGGCTTGCCGCAACCTCAACCTCCCAGGTCAAAGCATTTCTTTTACCTCAGCCTCCCAAGTAGCTGGGACTATAGGCGCGTACCACCACACCCAGCTAATTTTTGTATTTTAGAAGAGACGGGGTTTCACTATGTTGGCCAGGATGATCTCTATCTCTTGACCTCGTTATTCACTCGCCTTGGCCTCCCAAAGTGCTGGGATTACAGGCGTGAGCCACTGCGCCCGGCCAAGAAGCAATTTTTAATAGAAATCACAAAGGAATGTTGTTTCAGGACACAAGGTATGGTTTTACCAAGTAGGCTAGAATTCTGTTTTAATGCTATTCTTCTTAGATATAACATTGGAATATTCTGCTATAAGAGGTAATCAAGACTCTACTATTAGTCATTTTAAAACAATTTGAACAACATTTCTGCTAACATTACTCTTGCTACAGACTAATGTGCTATATTTCTAGAGTCACCAGTACCTTGTTTATTACAAACTTCCCTTCCATCTAAAGCTGATTTTTAAAGCAATGATTTTCTAAACATAACGGTATATTGTAGCTTTCTTGGCAAATTGGCAGATAAAAATATCTCTAAATTCATGTTTTTCAAAGAATGAAACGCCTAATATAGATTCAAATTTTTGTTTAAAATGGCCCCTTACTTGCAACTAATCAAAAATGATGCTAACAAATGACTGGTCTTCCTAACCATGACCATGGAATGTTTTTCCATCTGTTTGTGTCCTCTCAGATTTCCTTCAGCAGTGGTTTGTAATTCTCCTTGAAGAGGTCCTTCACATCCCTTGTTAGTTGTATTCCTAGGTATTTTATTCTCTTTGTAACAATTGTGAACAGGAGTTCACTCATGATTTGGCTCTTTGTTTGTCTGTTATTGGTGTATAGAAATGCTTGTGATTTTTGCATATTGATTTTCTATCCTGAGATTTTGCTGAAGGTGCTTATTAGCTTAAGGAGATTTTGGGCTGAGATGATGGGGTCTTCTAAATAAACAATCATATAATCTGCAAATAGAGACAATTTGACTTCCTCTTTTTCTAATTGAATACCCTTTATTTCTTTTTCTTGTCTGATTGCTCTGGCTAGAACTCCCAATACTATGTTGAATAGGAACGGTGAGAGAGGGCACTCTTGTCTAGTGCCAGATTTCAAAAGGAATGCTTCCAGTTTTTGCTTATTCAGTATGATATTGACTGTGGTTTTGTCATAAATAGCTTTTATTATTTTGAGATACATTCCATCAATATCTAGTTTATTGAGAGTTTTTAGCATAAAGGGCTGTTGAATTTTGTTGAAGGCTTTCTCTACATCTATTGAGATAATCATGTAGTTTTTGTCTTTGGTTCTGTTTACGTGATGGATTACATTGATAGATTTGCATATGTTGAACCAGCCTTGCATTTCTGGGATGAACCGTATTTGATTTGATTGTGATGGATAAGATTTTTTGATGTACTGTTGCATTCGGTTTATCAGTATTTTATTGAAGATTTTACATCAATATTCATCATGGATATCGGCCTGAAGTTTTCTTTTTCAGTTGAGTCTCTGCCAGGTCTTAGTATCAGGATGATTTTGGTCTCATAAAATGAGTTAAGAGGGATTCCCTCTTTTGTATTGTTTGGAATAGTTTCAGAAGGATAGGTACGAGCTCCTCTTTGTACATCTGGTAGAATTCAGCTGTGAACCCGTCTGGACCTGGACTTTTTTTTGGTTGATAGGCTCTTAATTGCTGCCTCAACTTCAGCCATTGTTATTGGTCTATTTAGGGATTCAACTTCTTTCTGGTTTAGTCTTGGGATGGTGTAAGTGTCCAGGAATTTATCCATTTCTTCTAGATTTACTGGGTTATGTGCATAGAGTTGTTTGTAGTAATCTCTGATGGTAGTTTGTATTTCTGTGGAATCAGTGGTGATAGCCCCTGTATTGTTTCTTACTGCATTATTCGATCCTTCTCTCTTTTCTTTTTTGTTAGTCTGGCTAACAGTCTATATATTTTGTTGATATTTTCAAAAAACCAGCTTCTGCATTTATTGATTTTTTGAATTTTTTTTTGGTGTGTCTATCTCCTTCAGTTCTGCTCTAATCTTAGTTATTATTTCTTGTCCTCTGCTAGCTTTTGAATTTGTTTCATCTTGCCCCTCTGGTTTTTAAAATTGTGACAATAAGGTGTATTTAGATCTTTCCTCACTTCTTATGTGGGCATTTAGTGCTACAAATTTCCTTCTAGATATTGCTTTAAATGTGTTCCAGAGATTCTGGTACATTGTGTCTTTGTTCTCATTGGTTTTGAAGAACATCTTTATTTCTGCCTTCATTTCTTTATTTATCCAGTAGGCATTCAGGAGCAGGTTGTTCAGTTTCCATGTACTTGTGTGGTTTTGAGTGAGTTTCTTAATTCTGAGTTCAAATTTGATTGCACGTGGTCTGAAAGACTGGTTGTTATGATTTCTGTTGTTTGTGTTTGCTGAGGAGTTATTTACTTCTAATTATGTGGTCAGTTTTAGAGTAAGTACGATGTGGTACTGAGAAGAATGTATATTCTGTGGATTTGAGATAGAGAGTTCTGTAGGTGTCTATTAGGTCCGCTTGGTCCAGATCTGAGTTCAAGTCCTGGATATCCTTGTTATTTTCTGTCTGATTGATCTGTCTAATATTGACATTGGGGTGTTAAAGTCTCCCACTATTATTGTGTGGGAGTCTAAGTCTCTTTGTAGATTGCTTAGAACTTGCTTTATGTATCTGGGTGCTCCTGTATTGGGTGCATATATATTTAGGATAGTTAGCTCTTCTTGTTGCATTAATCTTTTTACCATTATGTAATGCCCTTCTTTATCTCTTTTGATCTTTGTTGGTTTAAAGTCCATTTTGTCAGAGACTAGGATTGCAACCCCTGCTTGTTTTTGCTCTCCATTTGCTTAGTGAATCTTCCTCCATCCCTTTATTTTGAGTCTATGCATGTCTTTGCATATGAGATGGGTCTCCTGAATATAGCACACCGATGGATCTTGACTTTTTATTCAATTTGCCAGTCTGTGTGTTTTGATTGTGGCATTTAGGCCATTAACATTTAAGGTTATATTGTTATGTATGAATTTGAGTCAGCCATTTTGATACTAGCTGGTTGTTTTGCCCATTAGTTGATGCAATTTCTTCATTATGTTGATGGTCTTTACCATTCGATACGTTTTTGCAGTGGCTGATACTGAATGTTCCTTTACAAGTTTAGTGCTTCCTTCAGGGACCCTTGCAAGGCAGGCCTTGTGGTGATGAAATCTCTCATCAATTGCTTGTCTGTGAAGAATTTTATTTCACCTTCACTTATAGAGCTTAATTTGGCTGAATACGAAATTCTGGGTTGAATGTTCTTTTCTTTAAGGATGTTGAATATTGGCCCCCCCCAATATTCAACTCTGTTCTGACTGAGAGATCCATTTGAATCTGTTAGGGTTCCCTTTGTGGGTAACCCGACCTTTCTCTCTGGTTGCCCTTAGCATTTTTTTTCTTCATTTCAACCTTGATTAATCTGACAATTATGTGCCTTGGGGTTGCTCTTCTTGAGGAATATCTTTGTGGTGTTCTCTGTATTACCTGGATAGGAATGTTGGCCTGCCTTGCTAGGTTGGGGAAGTTCTCCTGGATAATATCCTGAGGAGTGTTTTCCAGCTTGGATTCATTCTCCCCGTCACACTCAGGTATACCGATCAAACGTAGATTAGGTCTTTTCACATAATCTCATATTTCTTGGAGGCTTTGTTCATTTCTTTCACTCTTTTTTCTCTAATCTTGCCTTCTTGTTTTATTTCATTGAGCTGATCTTCAATCTCTGATATCCTTTCTTCTGATTGATCGATATAGCTATTGAAACTTATGTATGCTTTGCGAAGTTCTTGCACTGTGCTTTTCAGCTCTATCAAGTCATTTATATTCTTCTCTAAGTTGGTTATTCTAGTTAGCATTTCATCTAATTTTTTTTTAAAGATTCTTAATTTCTTTGCATTGGGTTAGAATATATTCTTTTAACTCAGAGAAGTTTGTTATTACCCACCTTCTAAAGTCTGCTTCTGTCAATTTGTCAAACTCATTCTCCATCCAGTTTTGTTCCCTTGCTGGTGAGGAGTTGTGATACCTTGGAGGAGGAGAGGCATTCTAGGTTTTGGTGATTTCAGCATTTTTGCAATGTTTTCTTCCCATCTTCAACGATTTGTCTACTTTTGGTCTTTGAAGTTGGTGACTTTTGGATGGAGCCTCTGAGTGGATGTACTTTCTGTTGATGTTGAAGTTATTTCTTTCTGTTTTTTAGTTTTCCTTCTAACAGTCAGGCCCCTCTGCTGCAGGACTGCTGGAGGTCCACTCCAGATCCTGCTTGCCTGGGAATCACCCATGGGGGCTGCAGAACAGCAAGGATTTCTGCCCGTTGCTTCCTCTGGTAGCTTTATCCCAGAAGGGTACCCGCCAGTTGTCAGCCAGAGCTCTCCTGTATCAGGTCTTTTGGATATACGGCAGTCAGGGAGCCATTTGAGTGTTTGAGTGGGAATTGGAGGAGTAACAGGAAAGTTATATAATGACCTTATTCCTTATTTTTCAGAGTAGGGGGTTGTAGCTATTCACTTACATTGAAAAATGAAGAATTGTAGTTAATACTGCATTAGAAAAAAATGTTAAAGAAAAGAAGGTGTAATTTATTTTGAATTTTTTAATTGAAACATAAAAAAATTAAAGTCAAGCTTTCTTTGGTTATTTGGAAATTATAATGCTTATACCCAAATTCTGAAAGATAAATGACACCTACATACCTGCCATTTTAATTTCAGTCTGTATTTCTTAAAAAGTCACAGATCCATGATTCAAATGGAGACAGACATGCTGAGCTCAAAGCATGTAATGAGATTCAAGTCTTCACTCTTTAACAAAGAAAGCGTGAATATAAATCAAATATTCCATTCATAATATAGAAAAAGAAAAAGCTAAGAAATAGAAATACAAGAAAAACAGGAGAGGAAAAACAAAGTCCTAAAGATTTTTTAAATGAATGAATAATGAACAAAACAAAATAGTTCTGACAAATAATCCAAATTTTATTCAAAATATGAAACATATATACTTCCAATAAGTTGTTTTACCTTTTGTTTTTTTTTTGTAAAGTGAAAATACAAGTATACATAACTAGGAACAGGAAATGGAACAGATAAAATATATTATTAACAGATAAAAGGAGGGGCCAGGCTTCTCCTGGCTGCAAAGGGTGAGGACTTGCCAAGGCTCCACCCTAGTGGGCAGGTTGGTTGGAGTTTCTCCAGGAATGCCCTCCCACCTGGCCGTCTCATTCCCTTCTGTAAAGAAGTACATCTCACTGCCATTACATTAAGCATAAAAACACATAAAATATATTATTTTATATTATTAAATTATATGTCGCAAATAAAATTATAAATAAAAATGCTTTAAACAGATATCTGTTAAGCAGATAAAATATATAACAGAAAGTATATTATTTTAAATTATAATACATAAACTCTGAGAAAGCATGAAGGAATTTAATCACAGAGCCTGCAATGCATTACCTTATAAGCCAGGCCAAGCAAATATAGAAATAACTTGAAGGTGAGACATGAATTAAGTACCATGAGAGTAACAACAATAAGTAAAGCCAGTTATATGGAAGAACAAGATATTTCACTAACACGGAAGCTGATTAATGAGAAATTTTCCAGAAGTCGTCAGCAATCAGTAAGTCAATGATACAGTGACATCAGGCAGAATGGATTTTGCATAGATAGGAAGCCAAATAGTCCCCTTGCTACAGTCTCTGAAATAGCTATCAATTAAGAAGTGACTGGATGACCAAAGTTTGTCAACCAGAAAAGCAGGTCAATATGAAACATAGAGGAAGTAAAAAGGAAAGGGGCAAAAAAACAAAGACTGAGAAGGAAATAGAACAAATACATATGGTTCCCTCTGAGGCAACATCTCACACCGTTATCTATCACAGACAGATATCAACTTAGGAGTGATAAGGACCTTAGAGATCATTTTCTGAATCCTCCTCATTTTACACATGAGGAACTTGTGCTCCTAGGTGAGGACAAGAAAAGTCACACTCCTGAGAAGAAACGCCCAACTCCAGATTTACAGTACAATTACCATTCCATTACACAATATGGTCTCTTGTTTACTTCAACAAAAGACACTGGGTAATAATCCATGATTTTTCACCATTTCAGAATTTATTTACAATATTTTTATTTTTCTTATGTAATTAAAAGCACTTAGGTTGAAATTGGGTGAGTAGAGGAATGAAAAAAATCTTAAAAAGGAAGCCATCTTGTAGAGGCCGCCAAGGTGGCCAAATAGGAACAGCTCTGGAGCGCATTTCCCAGTGAGAGTGAAGCAGAAGGGAGTTATCTCCGCATTTCCAACCATGGTACCTGGTTCATCTCAATGGGACGGTTGGACAGTGGGTGTAGCCCAAGGAGGGCAAACCAAGGGAGGGTATGGCGTTGCCTCACCTGGGAAGTGCAACTGACTGGAAGACCCCCGCCGTCCTACCCAACGAAGGCCACCGGGTACTTTTCCTGGCCACTCTGGCACTCTGGTTCAGATATTGCATTTCTCCATGGTCTTTACAGCCGACAGACCAGGAGATTTCTGCTAGGCCAACAAGCTACTCTCTCAATCAGTCACATATTTATTTTTCAGTTATTTTATTGGTTGCCTATATCAGTACATAGTTGAATTAACCATCTATTTCTTGATCAATTAACTGTAGGCAGACTCTCTTGACTGCCCTATTAGATGAAAGAATGAGTACCTCTATGGTGCTCACCATAACTCCCAACTTCCCATCTCCCCACCTCCATCCTCCTTATTATGACTGTTAATTATTTATGCCTGTATCATCTACATCTTATTGTATAAATCTTTCATCCTGTCTCTACAGATTCATTATAAATATTTTATCAACAAGGATATCAAACTGTTGAGTATATAGATATCAGTTACTAAAGAACGAGGAAGGGTTTTAAAGCCATAGAGTGGTGAGGTAACCTTATTTTACTAAGTTTCACTTCTTGAATGAACCATGATTTATAAAAGTTGAGGCATGGGGGTAAACATTGTATTTAAATTATCTAATATAATATTTGTTCATCTTCTCATTACAATGATTCAGATTTTTTTTTTACGATGCTTTTTGTTATAGGGAATTCATTCTCTTCTTTAAGACTGTCTTCTCAAAGCTTCTGATATGCAATTCTATATGGACCATGTTCTTTCTCATCATGATATACACTCATTTTTTCTAAGATTTCAATGTAATTCTGCATTTGGTATGCTATTTTCTTCATCTCAGTACTTATGTTGTCTTCTTTCTTCTGTTCCTTCTTTTAATTTTGCTAAACAATATACTTTAATAATTATTTAAAGAAAGTGTGAATTTTCAGAGTCTCTGAAAGTTTGAAAATGTTACTATTTCACCAGTGTATTTGGGTAGCAGCCTGGCTAGTCTCAAAATTATTTATTTTTCTTGGCTTACAATTCTTTGTTTTTCCTCAAAACTTTGATGGCATTTTCCCAGTTTCTTCTACCCAGTATTATTGATAAGAAGTTTTATGTGATCCTGAGTCTCAGCACTTTGAAAATCATCCACATTTTTCCTTTCTGAAATCTTGTCTAATTTTTTTTTTTTGTTCTTGGGGGTTCAGAAATTTCTAGAGGCTCTGCATAAGAAAAGTTCATTGAAAAACTTTACAACAATTTATAGACTTCACTTTTTAGAACACTTTTAAATTTATGGAAAAATTGAGCACATAGTAGAGAGTTTCCATATATACCCACCCTATATACTCTATTTCTTGTATTAGTAATATGTTACATTAGTATATTTGTTATGTTTAATGAATCAATACCGGTACATTATTATTAACTGAAGTCCATAATTTATTCATCTCTCATTCCTTTTTTTCTGCCTCAAGACCTCATATAGGTTGTCATATGTAGTTGTCACATCTTAGACTCCTCTTGGCTGTGAGTTTCTTGAACTTTCCTTGTTTTTGATGACCTTGGCAGTTTTCCAGAGTACTGATCAGGTATATTGTAGTATGCTCATTTATTGGATTAAAAAAATTTCCTCATGACTAGACTCAGGTTATAAGACTTGGGGAGGAAGATCACAGAAGTAAAGTGTCATTTTCTTTACATCCTATCATATGCACATAGTGTGAACATGATTTATGACTGCTAATGTGGACCTTGATAATCAGATTGAAGCAGTGTGTTTTCAGGTTTCTCCACTTTAAAGTTATTATTTTCTTCACTTTTTTGCACTACATTCTTTACAAGGAGGTCACTGTGCATAGCCTGTCCCTAAGGGATGCAGAGGTTTGCTCCTCCTCGTTTAGGGTAGAATAACTACATAGATTTATTTGGAATTTTTCTGCAAGGGAATTTTGTCTCTTCTTCTCATTTATTAATTTATTTAATCATTTTGTGTGTGTGTGTGTGTGTGTGTGTGTATGTGTGTGTGTGTGTATATGTATATATATATATATTAGTATGGCAACATATTTATTTTATACTTTGAGTTATAACCCAATGCTACTTTACTTTGTTGTTCAAATTGTTCCAGCTTTGGCCAATTGGAAAAGCTTTCAATTGGCTTTTATGGCTGTTTGACATACCCCTATCAGTGTAGTTTGCATTTTTTTCCCTCTGTTACTTCTGTCACCACCAGAACTCACTGTGTATACTTCGTGCTACATCCCTAGAATCAGCAATTGCTCTAAGAAACCATGGTTCCTTTTACTGAAAATGACACTAGGACTAAAATTTGGGTCTTAGCTGTGATAATTGATACTGAATGTCATTGCTTCTAGGGCCTCTGCTGACAGACTGTAGAAATATATGTGTGCATAGTAACCCATGTGTATGCACTCATATATCTATTTCTATGTGTAACTATATTTATACTAATAAAACCAGTTTTTATTGATGGTTACAACTCTAGTACATTACCACCTGAATCATCGTAGCCTCCTTCCCTTACTTATCTATGAATCCTCACTCCAGCAGCAAGGAGCCTGGATCCCACCAGCTACTATCCATTTACCTAATTGTTCAATTCCAATTACATGTATAGCAATATCAGAATTGTTGACCTGTACATCCGTGTTATGCAGCACTTTTCCCCTATCTGCTTTGGTGAGGTTATTTTCTACATTTGTAATAGATTCATTTGTTGCATTCTGCATTTCATCATGAATTATTCTTGTCAAAAGAGGGTTTTTGAAGACCCCAAAAATAATAATAGATTTATTTCTTCCTGCAGTTCTATCAATTTTTACTTACGTAGTTTGATGATCAGTTTTTGGTGCGTGCACATTAAGGATTATTTTGTCTTCCTGGAAAATTTTCCTTGTTTTGAAGTCTATTCTCTCTGAAATTAATGCTTCTATTCCAGGTTTGTTTGATTAGGATTAGTGTTATATATCTTTCTCTATCTCTTTTTGTTTTACTTGTTTCTGACTTTAAAGTTGGTTTCTTGCAGACAGTGGATAGTTTGGTCTTGTTTTTGTTTTTGCTTTTTTCAAAAACTTTCTCTGACTCTGAAACCTGGTTTTAAATTGGCAATAATTTAGACTGTTCACATTTACAGTGGCTTTTTAAATATATGTGGATTAATATCTACCATGTTTGTAATATGTCTTCTATTTGTTTCACTTTTTCTTTGTTATTTATTTATTTACTTATTTAATCTTTCCTTCTTTTTCTGCCATCTCTGGTATTAATGGAGCATTTTATATTATTCCATTTTATTTCCTTTCTTAGTTTATCATTTGCACTTTTAAAATATTTTAGTGATTGCTGTAAAGTTAGCAGTATACATTATAAAGTACTCTAAGTCCTTTTCAGATAGCACCATATTGTTCTTTACATGTTAGGGCTGATTCTAGAAGTCATTTAAAAACAAATTCTTATAAAAATGTTTTCATTTTTCTTCTTGGTGATCTCTTTCAATTTAAATATTTGTGTTGTATTTTCTCAGTTAGAAAAATTGTGTCTGATTTTTTTTCTTTTGTTATTTCCTTCCTTCTGTTTTTTCTGTTTTTCCCTTTTGGAACTTTCCTTAGATGAAAACTGAACCTCCATGACTGATCCTCTAGGTGGCTTACGTGTGTGTGTGTGTGTGTGTGTGTGTGTGTGTGTGTGTGTTGGTCTTGGCCATCTCTGAATGAAAGAGTTATCACCATAACAAAGCCCTTCTTATTTTGCTATTAGCAAGATTTTCTTTTCATTGCAGGAAGTGGGTAGAGAAGTGACCAAAGTACATGTAGTCTTACTGTCTTTTCCTTGCCTCCATACTCTAACATAAATTAGGTGCCATCTCTTGAAGAGAGGATTATCAGATAATTTATTGGATATATTAAAACCACTACATTATTTCTAACAGCTTTTTTGTAATTCTTTAGAATTTTTTATTTATATTATCCCATAATAAACAAATAAGGAGATATACCTCCCCCTCCCTTCCAATCTATATGCCCTTTGTTTTATTGCCTTGCCTTATTATACAACCTAAGAACTCCAGTAAAAATTCTTCAAAATATATTGAAATAAATTTACTATGAAGCACTTAAAGTGCTCAATTTTCACTATTTGCTTTTTTTTTTTTTTGAGACTGAGTCTTGCTGTCTTAAGTATTCTTTCACAAGTATAGCGTTTCTCTAGTTTATTCATTTAGCAATTTATTCAACAACAACAACAATTTGTATAATCAACTCTATGTCAAAGACAGTACTTGTGCTCGGTATACTGCACAATCAATACGAAGAATATTCTTTCTCACAATACTAAAAATCTGTCACACGAAGCAGACATTAGGCCAATAGTTATAAAAGTATAATAGTAGTCACTACAAGACCTGCAGATGTGGCCAGGCCACGTGGACTGGCAAGATTTATTTTAGAGTATGGAGGCAGGGAGAAGACAGTAAGACTACATGCCCTTTGGTCACTTCTCTGCCCATCTTCTGCAATGAAAAGAAAGTCTTGCTAATAGCAAAGAAGGGCTTTCCTATGGTGATAACTTTAAGAGTTTTATTTAGATTACTTCATTTTTAAAGAGGCTGTTTCTCTGGCATCAGCATGGTACAAAACACTATTTCAAGCATGAGAGTAGGGAAGAACAGTATGGTGGCTGATACATGCAGGGATCCTTCAGACAGTTTATGAGTCACATTCGTCTGTTTCTGCCTCTTAATTTATATTTTTGTGCCCTCTGACTGAAGGTGCTAAGTATATATCTCAGGGCTTTGTTGTGAAGATTAAGTGGTATAATAACGGAAAACCCACCCCATGTTGCTGGCGCTCAGTAAGTACTCAACTGCTGGAGATGGTGAAGGTACAGATATACCCCATGCAAGGGAAGAAAAATTTGGTGCCATCTCTTGAAAAGAGGAGCATCAGATAATTTATGGATGTATTAAAACCACTACATTATTTCTAACAACTTTTTTTTTGGTAATTTGTTAGGATTTTTTTGTGTATATTATCCCATAATAAGCAAATAAGGAAAAATATTTTCCCCTCCCTTCAGATCTATATGCTTTTGGTTTTATTGCCTTGCTTTATTATACAACCTAAGACTTCTAGTAAAGTTCTTCAAAACATATTGAAATTAATTTACTATGAAGTACTTAAAGCACTAAACTTTCACTGTTTACTTTTTTTTTTTTTTTTTTTTGAGACTGGGTCTTGCTGTTGCCCAGGCTGGAGTGCAGTTGCACAATCTCTGCTCCCAGGTTCTGCAACCTCCACCTCCCAGGTTCAAGTGATTCTAGTGCCTCAGCCTCCTGAGTAGCTGTGACCACAGGTGTGTACCACCACGCCTGGCTGATTTTTGTATTTTCAGTAGAGATGGGGTTTCACCATGTGGGCCAGGCTGGTCTTGAACTCCTGGCCTCAAGAGATCACCCACCTTGGCCTCCCAGGTGCTGGGATTACAGGTGTGAGCCAACACCCCCGGCCAATTTGCATTTTTTTTTTTTTTTTGAGATGGAGTCTTGCTCTGTCACCAGGCTGGAGTGCAGTGGCATGACCTCAGCTAACTGTATTCTCTGCCTCCTGGGTTCAAGTGATTCTCCTTCCCCAGTCTCCTGAGTAGCTGGGACTACAGGCATGTGCCACCACACTCAGCTAATTTTTGTATTTTTAGTAGTGACTGGGTTTCAACATGTTGCCCAGGATGGTCTCCATCTCTTGACCTTGTGATCTGCCTGCTGCGGTCTCCCAAAGTGCTGGGATTACAGGCATGAGCCACCATCGTGCCTGGCCCCTATTTGCATTTTTAAAAATACAATGTCACATGTTATGAGTATGCCAAGTTTTATTATTTTATTTCTCTCAGGAATAATCAGTAAACATTTCCATTGCTCTGTGATGCAAGTAATTAATAAAATTTCCCTATACTGACTGCTGAAGGGAATTTTGTACTTTAATTGTTCATTCATTCTTTCACAAGTATAGTATTTCTCTAGTTTATTCATTTAGCAATTCATTCAACAACAACAATTTGTATAATCAACTGTATGTCAAAGATAGTATTGGTGCTGGGTACACTGCACAACTAATACCAAGAATATCCTTTATCTCACGAAACTGAAAATCTATCACATGAAGCAGACATTAGGCCAATAATCATAAAAATACAATAGTAGTCACTCGTGTGGAAACCTCTATTGCTCTGAGAACATATCAAGGATGGCTAATGAATGGCCTCAGCAGAGGGGGTTTAAAACGTCTCTTGAACTCTATTCCTCCTGGTCAACCAAAGGTGCTTTGAGACATAAGTCCTTGCTGGAGAAAATTAACTTTAACTTAAGATCGTAAAAGTCTGTAATTAATATTACTCAGTGTTTTACATAATTCCTTTTTGGTAATAAAGCATGATAAGTAATATTTTAGTTAATATATAATTTTTTCCATACATTCCCTAATTACATTTTCTTCCCATTTAAAGCAAATTTTTAGGTCATTGAGAACTTGCTTTATGTATCTGGGTGCTCCTGTGTTGGGTGCATATATATTTAGGATAGTTAGCTCTTCTTTTTAGATTGATCCTTTTACCATTATGTAATACCCTTCTTTGTCTATTTTGATCTTTGTTGGTTTGAAGTCCGTTTTATCAGAGACTAGGATTGCAACCTCTGCTGGTTTTTCTCCATTTGTTTGGTAAATCTTCCATCCCTTTATTTTGAATCTATGTGTGTCTTTGTATGTGAGATGGGTTTCCTGAATACAGCACACCAGTGGGTCTTGACTTTTTATCTAGTTAGCCAGTCTGTATCTTTTGATTGGGGCGTTTAGGCCATTTATATTCAATGTTAATATTGTTATGTGTGAATTCGATCCTGCCATTTTGTTACTGGATGGTTTTCTTGCTCGTTAGTTGACTCATTTTCTTCATTGCATTTTTGGTCTTAGCCATTTGGCATGCTTTTGCAGTGGCTGGTACTTGTTCTTTTCCCTGCTTATTATTTCTTTCAGGAGATCTCATAGGGAAGATCTGGTGGTGATGAAATCTCTCAGTAATTGCTTGTCCATAAAGGATTTTTTCTCCTTCATTTATGAAGTTTAGTTTGGCTGGATATGAGATCCTGGGTTGAAAGTTCTTTTCGTTAGGATGTTGAATATTGGCCCCTACTGTCTTCTGACTTGTAGGGTTTCTGCTGAGAGATCCACTGTGATCCTGATTGGCTTCCCTCTGTGGGTGACCTGACCTTTCTCTCTGGCTGTCCTTAGCATTTTTTCCTTCATTTCAACTCTGGTGAATATGACACTTATGTGCCTTGGGGTTGCTCTTCTTGAGGAATATCTTTGTGGAGTTCTCTGTATTTCTTGGATTTGAATGTTGGACTGCCTTGATAGGCTTGGGAAGTTCTCCTGGATAATATCCTGGAGCATGTTTTCTAGCTTGTATTCATTCTCCCCATCATATTCAGGTACACCGATCAAGCATAGATTAGGTCTTTTCACATAATCCCATATTTCTTGGAGGCTTTGTTCATTTCTTTTTACTCTTTTTTCTCTTGTCTTGCCCTCTCTTTTTATTTCATTGAGTTGATCTTCAATTTCTGATATCCTTTCTTCAGCTTGATAGATTTGGCTGTTAAAATTTTGTTTGCTTTACATAGTTCTTGGCTGTATTTTTCAACTCCATCAAGTCATTTATGTTCTTCTCTAGGCTGGTTATTCTAGTTAGCATTGCGTCTAACCTTTCTTCAGAGTTTTTCGTTTCTTTGCATTGAGTTAGAAGGTGTTCCTCTAGCTCAGAAAAGTTTGTTATTATCCACCTTCTGAAGCCTGTTTCTGTCAATTCATCACACTCTTTCTGGGTCATGTTGTGTTCCAGTGTTGTTGAGGAGTTGTGATCCCTTGAAGGAGAAGAGGTGTTCTGGTCTTTGATGGTTTCATCTTTTTTGCACTGTTTTTTTCCCATCTTCGTTGATTTACCTGGCTGTGATCTCAGGGAGGCTGCTTGAGGACATCGCTTGTCTGCCTGTCAAGGCCCTACTGAGTTTCTAGGGACTCCTTCAGGTTGCTAGGTAAGCTTCCTGTGTCTTTTTTGTTTACAGTGGTATATTAGGCCTGCCTCTTCCGCTGACCTGGAGGCAGTGCTAGGTGGTCAAGAACACCATCTGTTGCTATGTAGGATTCCTGTGTTTTTTGTTAAAACGTGAAGCCTAGTCTCACCCCTTTAATGGTTGGTTATGTCTTTCCTCCACAGGGCTGGATCGTTCAGGGTTCAGCTCATACTTTGACACTGGCTGTGTAACCCACTAGAGTTAGTGCTTTAGCCCTCTGGATTTTGTGGGGGAGGGTAGGGACCTACCCAGCCACACCACCTGTCTCCCCGCTTTTAGCTCCCTCTCTCTAGTCATGGGGGAGAGGCCCACCCAGCTGCTCTGTCTTCCCAAGTTCAGCTCCCTTTCTCTCTGGGCAGGGGGAGGGGACAATAGCTCAGTCTGCAGGCTCTCCTGGCTGGCTTATGGGATTATGTGTTTGCTTAGATCTGTGCGCCAATCCGGGACACCGTCCTGGATTATTATTCAACTCTGCACTTGTAATTCCTGGTGCTTGACTGGCTAAGATCTCCTGTCTGTGTATTGCTGAGGCTTTGGGGAAGTGCTGTATCTGGACCGGAGTGCCAGAGGGGGAACCTCCATCTCACCAGTCAGATGCCTTTTCTGGGTGAAGCGGCACCCCACCTTGCCTCGGTCTGCCCTGCCTGGGCTTTGCTCACTCTCGGACCAGACCCACTGAAATGCACTTGGTACCTCAGTTGGAGCTAGGAGAT
Organism: Cacajao melanocephalus; assembly: GCA_963573385.1. NCBI lineage: Eukaryota > Metazoa > Chordata > Mammalia > Primates > Pitheciidae > Cacajao > Cacajao melanocephalus. Next base: position 27,115 of record CAUYLG010022988.1, read on the forward strand.
CTCTGGATTTCTGTGTCTTTCTTGCTGGGTGTTTTGCACCGGAGTTTTGTCTATTCGGCCATCTTGACTCCCTGTGCTATTTTCAGCTCCAGTTTTCTATGAGCCAATAAAAATGGAATGTCTTGACATTGTGGTATTAATCTAGCCTCCTTAACTTCTGAATGGAGTTCAAACACAATGAGACATAAAAATTTGGAACATTTAAAATAAGAAAGGAGAAAAAATCTGTTGAACTTATTTTTTATTTTAGTACTTCTTTTACACCAGGCATTAAGTAGAATCAATCAAAGGGGACCATATACCATAATGAAATTTATGAACATTAAGAAGACCACTGAGAAAATAAAGGAGTGAATTTTTGACAGATTTTTAAAATAATATATTTTATTTAACTTTTTACCATGTAGTATAATATATTCTGCATAATCTTGTAAAAAAATTTTAAAAAGTGAATTAAAAATTTAGAAAGTGAAGAAATTAATTTTCTTAAGTATATCAGTTAATACCATTTCACCCATGAAGACGGAAACGAACTTACAAATAAGGAAGACATTGACGCCTGATTGTTGAGAGACCTACCATCCTCATACTTCTGTGAAAAGATGGAGGTAAAACAGGTTGGCACCGTATATAAAGGTGAGATTTAAAAGTCTCACATATTTATTTCTTCTAAACCTCCTAACGTGGTCAGAGAAATACATACATAATATGAATGCTTAATAGGGATATTACCAAAATACTTAAAAAGGCAAGTATTTAATTTTTTGTTGATGAGGAAAGATTTCTCATGAATTGTGATGAAGTCATTGGCAACTGCTTTGTTTGACAATTTGCAGTCTGATTAAGAATTAGAGAGCTCCTCACTTTGAGAAGTATATTTACTTTTAACTAAATCCATAATTTATGCATTATTCTCCGTCAGGGCCACAGGCAAGTCTGTTTTCACTTTCCTTTTCTTGTCATAGACAGGATCATCTGTAGAATTCTAGGTTGATGGAAAACTTCCTACACCACGGCTTTCATTTTGGTGCTTCCTTTCCTAGCACATTTCTTATGTTTAGCCATGATTATCTTCTTTTTGTTCTCTTCTTTCAGTGGGCTCCTAATACTTCTGTTAACTATTTTCAAAATAATTATATTATAACATAAGATAGGCTTATTGAAACAACTTGGAAAGTACAGGAAGTCTTTGTATTTCTACTAGTCAGAGTTATGTACCTAACATTTTTCAGTCTATTTTTCTTAAAACACAAACTGATTTATGATGTAAACATTAAGGACTGCTTTTTGCCACTCGTTAAATGTACTCAGCATTTTCCAAGTCATTAAACTTTATTGATTAGATAATTTTCCATTATTGAATGTATAATTTACTTCATCAATCCCCTATATTTGGATATTGAGGTTGCCAAAAATATTTTTCAGCATTAGAAATATTACTGAGATAGATATTCTTATTCTTATAACTGTGCACTTCACTGATCATTTCTTAGGATAAAAGGGAATTTAAAATATTTAATGAAAGGTTTTAGTAAACTTCGTTAAAATCCCTCCAATTTTAGAGGTATTTATACTCAGTTCTACTTTATGTTAAATAATCCTTTCTCTGAATCCTTGCTTCTGAACAATGACTTCTCTCATTCTTGTTAAAATTTGCTAATTTCATAATCAAAATTTGATGTCTTGTTGTATAATTTATAGCTATTTAATACATAGTATTGAATACAGTCATGCACTGCATTAACAACACTTTCATCAACAATGGATGGCATACATGACACTGCTCTCATAAGATTATAGTGGAACTGAAAAATTCCTGTCACCTAGTGACATAGCTGTCATAATGTTATAGTGCAACACATTGCTCAAATATTTGTAGTGATGCTATATAAACAAACCTACTACGCTGCTAGCCATACAAAAGTATAGCACCTACAATTATGTATGTACATAATACTTGATAATGATAGTGAATAACTATGTTACTGGTTTATTTATTTGCATAAATATTTTAGGTTGTGTTCCTTTTAATTATATAAAATAAAAGTTAAGTGTAAAACAGCCTCACGCAGGTTCTTTATAAGGTATTCCACACTAGGTCTTAGCCAAAAGTCCAGGAGGTGATGGGAAGTATTCTGGAAGAAGGCATTGTTATCTTAAGAGACGATAGCTCCATGTGTATTATTGTCCTGGAAGACTTTCTAGTGTGACAAGATATGGAGGTGGAAGGCAGTGATATTGAGATTCTGACCCTGTTTAGGCGGATAATGTGTGTTATATTTAACAAAAATGTTTAAAAAGTAAAAAAAGGATAAAAATGTTTTAAAATAGAAAAAAGCTTATATAATAAGGATATTAAGAAAGAAAATATTTTTGTACAGCTGTACAATGTCTTTGTCTTTTAAGTTAAGTGTTATTACAAAAGAGACAAAAGTAAAAAAAAAATCAGTAAGTTTCTAAAGTAAAAAACCTAAGAAAGATCAGGAGGATCTCGCAAGATAGCTGAATAGGAACAGATCCAGTCTGCAGCTCCTAGTGAGACCAACACAGAAGGTGGGTGATTTCTGTATTTCTAACTCAGGTTTCCTGTTTATCATATTGGGACTGGTTAGGCAGTGGGTGCAGCCCATGGAGGATGAGGAGAAGCAATGTGGGGCATTGCTTCACCTGGGAAGTGCAAGGAGCAGGGGGCCTCACTTCCCAGCCAAGAGAAGCTTTAAGGGACTATGCTATCTGGCCCAGATACTATACTTTTCCTACAGTCTTTGCAGTCTGCAGATCAGGAGATTGCCTCATGTGCATACACTACCAGGGCCCTGAGTTTCAAGCACAAAACTGGGTGGTTGTTTGGGCAGATGCTGAGCTAGCCCCAGGAGTTTTTTTTTCTTTTTTTTTGTACCCTAGTGGCACCTGGAATCCCAATGAGACAGAACAGTTAACTCCTTTGGAAAGGGAGCTGAAGTAAGGGAGCCAAGTGGTTTTGCTTAGTGGGTTCCACTCCCACGGAGTCCAGCAAGGCAAAAACCACTGGCTTGAAATTCTTGCTGCCAGCACAGCAGTCTGAAGTTTTCCTGGGATGATTGAGCTTGGTGTGGGGGAGGGGGGTCCACCATTACTGAGGCTTGAGTAGGCTTAGCACTCCTCCTGACAGTGCTAAGGAGGCCTGGAAGTTCAGACTGGGCAGAACTCAACACAGCGTGGCAAAGTGGTTGTGGGCAGACTGCGTCTTTAGATTCCTCCTCACTGGGCAGGGCATCTCTGAAAGAAAGGCAGCAGTCCCAATCAGGGGCTTATAAATAAAAATCCCATCTCCCTGGGGCAGAGCGCTTGGGGGAAGGGATGGCTGTGGGTACAGCTTCAGTGGACTTAAACTTTCCTGCCTGCCAGCTTTGAAGAGAGCAGCAGATCCTGACAAATAGAGTTATCCCAGCATGGTGCTTGAGCTCTGCTAAGGGACAAACTACCTTCTCAAGTGCATACCTGACCCCTATGCCTCCTGACTGGGAGAGACCTCCAAACAGGGGTTTACAGACATGTCAGACAGGAGAGCTCTAGCTGGCATCAGAATAGTGCCCCTCTGGGATGAAGCTTCCAGAGGAAGGAGCAGGCAACAATCTTTGCTGTTCTGCAGCCTCCGCTGGTGATACCTAGGCAAATAGGGTCTGGAGTGGACCTCCTGCAAATGGCAACAGACCTGCAGAAGAGGGGACTGACTGTTAGAAGATAAACTAACAAACAGAAAGCAATAACATCAACATCAACAAAAAGTACACTCACACAAAAACCCCATCCAAAGGTCATCAGCCTCAAAGATCAAAGGTAGATAAATCAGTGAAAATGAGGGAAAAACAGCACAAAACTGCTGAAGATTCCAAAAACCAGAGTGCCTCTTCTCCTCCAAATGACTGCAACTCTTCTCCAGCAAGGGAACAAAGCTGGATGGAGAATGATTTTGACGAATTGACAGAGGTAGGCTTCAGAAGGTGGAAAATAACAAACTCCTCTGAGCTAAAGGAGCATGTTCTAACCCAATGCAAGGAAGCTAACAACCTTGACAAGAGGTTATAGGAACTGCAAACTAGAATAACCAATTTAGAGAAGAATATGAATGACCTCATGGGGTTGAAAAACACAGCATGAAAACTTCGTGAAGCAAGCACAAGTATCAATAGTTGAATTTATCAAGCAGAAGCAGGATATCAGATATTGAAGATCAACTTCTTGCAATAAGGTGTGAAGACAAGATTAGAGGAAGAAGAATGAAAAGGAACAGACACAAACCTCCAAGAAATATGGGACTATGTGAAAACACCAAACCAATGATTGATTGGGGTCCCTGAAAGTGACAGGAGAATGCAACAAAGTTGGAAAACTTTTCCCATCCTAGCATGACAGGCCAACATTCAAATTCAGGAAATACAGAGAAAACCACAAAGATACTCCTTGAGAAGAGCAACCCAAGACATATAATCATCAGATTCTCTGAGGTTGAAATGAAGGGCAGCCAAAGAAAAAGGTCAGGTTACTTACAAGAAGAAGCCAATCAGACTAACAGCAGATCTCTCTGCAGAAACCCTAAAAGCCAAAAGAGAGTGGGAGCCAATATTCAACATTTTTAAAGAAAAGAATTTTCAACCCAACATATCATATCCAGTCAAACCAAGCTTCGTAAGTGAAGGAGAAATAAAATCCTTTAGGGAAGGAAATGCTGAGGACTTTTGTCACTGCCAGGCGTGCCTTACAAGAGCTCCTGAAGGAAGCATTAAATATGGAAAGGAAAAAACAGTACAAGCCACTGCAAAAACTCACCAAAATATAAAGACCAACGACACTATGAAGAAACTGCATCAACTATTGTGCAAAATAACCAGCTAGCATCATGATGACAGGATCAAATTACACGTAACAATATTAACCTTAAGTGTTAATGGGCTAAATGCCCCAATTAAAATACATAGACTGGGAAACTGGATGAGAGTCAGTACCCACTGTTGTGCTGTATTCAGGAGACCCATCTCATGTGCAAAGACAGACATAGGCCCAAAATAAACGGATGGAGGAATATTTACTAAGCAAATGGAAAGAAAAAAAAATAGCAAAGGTGGCAGTCCTAGTCTCTGATAAAACAGATTTTAAACCAACAAAGATCAAAAAAGACAAAGAAGGGGATTACATAATAATAAAGGGATTAATGCAACAAGAAGAGCTAACTATCCTAAATATATATGTACTTAATACAAGAGGACCCAGATTCATAAAACAAGTTCTTAGAGTCCTACAAAGAGACTGAGACTCTGTATAATGATAGTAAGAGACTTTAATACGCCACTGTCAATATTAGACAGATAAATGAGACAGAAAATTAACAAGGATATTCAAGACTTGCACTCAGCTCTGGACCAAGTGCACCTAAAAGATATCTACAGAACTCTCTACCCCAAAACAGAATACACATTCTTCTCAGTACCACATAGCACTTATTCTAAGATCAACCACATAATTACAAGTAAAACACTCCTCAGCAAATACAAAAGAATGGAAATTATAACAAACAGTCTCTCAGATCACAGAGCAATCAAATTAGAACTCAGAATTAAGAAACTCACTCAAAAATGCACAACTACATGGAACCTGAACAACCTGCTCCTGAATGACTGCTGGGTAAATAACAAAATTAAAGTAGAAATAACAAAGTTATTTGAAAGCAGTGAGAACAAAGAGACAACATACCAGAATCACTGGGACACAGCTAAGCAGTGTTAAGAGGGAAATTTATAGCACTAAATGCCCACATCAGAAAGTGAGAAAGATCTAAAGTCAACAACCTAATACTACAATTAAAAGAATTAAAGAAGCAAGAGCAAACAAATTTAAAAGCTAGCAGAAGACAAGAAATAACTAAGATCAGAGCAGAACTGAAGGACATAGAGACATGAAAAACCCTTCAAAAAAAGCAATGAATTGGGGAGCTGGTTTTTTGAAAAAATTAACAAAATAGACTGCCAGCCAGACTAATAAAGAAGAAAAAATAGAATAATCAAATAGACACAATAAAAAATAATAAAGGAGATATCACTAACAATCCCACAGAAATACAAACTACCATCAGAGAATAATATAAACGCCTCTGTGCAAATAAACTAAAATCTAGAAGAAAGAGATAAGTTCCTCAACACATATACCCTCCCAAGACTAAACTAGGAAGAAGTCAAATCCCTGAATAGATAAATAACAATTTCTGAAATTGAGGCAGCAATCAATAGCCTACCAGCCAAAAAAGAGTCCAGGACCAGACGGTTTCACAGCTGAATTCTACCAGAAGTACAAACAGGAGCTAGTATCATTTCTTCTGAAACTATTCCAAACAATAGAAAAAGAGGGAATCCTCCCTACCGCATTTTATGAGGCCAGCAGCATCTTGATTTCAAAACCTGGCCGAGACACAACAAAAAAAGAAAATTTCAGGTCAATATCTCTGATGACCATCCATGCAAAAATTTCTAATAAAATACTGCAAAATGGAATCCAGCAGCACATTGAAAAGGTTATCCACCATGATTGAGTCAGCTTCATCCCTAGGATGCAAGGCTGGTTCAACATACACAAATCAATAAACATAGCCCATGACATAAACAGACCCAATGACAAAAACCACATGATTATTTCAATGGGCACAGAAAATGCCTTTGATAAAATTCAACACCCCTTCATGCTAAAAATTCTCAATAAACTAGGTATTAGTGGAACATATAAGAGGTATTTATGATATAATAGAAATAGTAAGCCCTATTTATGACAAACCCACAGCCAATATTATACTGAATGAGAAAAAGTTGGAAGCATTCCCTTTGAAAACTGGCACAAGATAAGGACATCCTCTCTCACTACTCCTATTCAACATAGCATTTTAAGTTCTGGCCAGGGCAGTCAGGCAAGAAATTGAAATAAAGTGTATCCAAATAGGAAAAGAGAAAATAAAATTATCTCAGCAGATGACATGATTGTGTATTTAGAAAACCCTGTCATCTCAGCTCCAAACCCCTTAAGCTGATAAGCAACTTCAGCAAAGTCTCAGGATACAAAATCAATGTACAAAAATCACAGGCACTCCTATACACCAATGATAGAGCGCCAAATCATGAGTGAACTTACATTCACAATTGCTACAAAGAGAATAAAATGCCTAGGTATAAAACTTGCAGGGGATGTGAAGGACCTCTTCAAGGAGAACTACAAACCACTGCTCACAGAAATAAGAGAGGACACAAACAGATGGAAAAACATTCTATGCTCATGGATAGGAAGAATCAATATCATGAAATTGGTCATACTGCCCAAAGTAATTTATAGATTTAATGCTATCCCCATCAAGCTACCATTGACTTTCTTCACAGCATTAAAAAAGAAAAAGCTACTTTAAATTTCATATGGAACCAAAAAAGAGCCTGTATAGCCAAGACAATTCTAAGCCAAAAGAACAAAGCTGGAGGCATCACACTACCTGACTTCAAACTATACTATAAGACTACAGTAACCAAAACAGCATGGTACTGGTACCAAAACAGATATGTAGACCAATGGAACAACAGAGGGCTCAAAAATGATACCACACACCTAAAACCATCTGATCTTCAACAAACCTGACAAAAACAAGCAATGGGGAAAGGATTGTGCTTAATAAATGATGCTCAGGAAACTAGTTAGCCATATGCAGAAAACAGCAACTAGACCCCTTCCTTAAACCTTATGCAAAAATTAACTCAAGATGGATTAGAGACTTAAACATAAAAGCTAAAACCATAAAAGCCTTAAAAGAAAACCTAGGCAATACCACCCAGGAAAGGGGCATGGACAAAGAATTCATGACTAAAACTCCAAAAGCAATTGCAACAAAAGCCAAAATTGACAAATGGAGTCTAATTGAGCTAAAGAGTTTCTGTACAGCAAAAGAAACTATCATCAGAGTGAACAGGCAATCTACAGAATGGGAGAAAAATTTTGCAATCCATCTGACAAATGGCTAATATTCAGAATCTACAAGGAACTTAAACAAATTTACAAGAAAAAAACAACCCCATCAAAAAGTAGGTGAAAGATATGAACAGACAATTCTGAAAAAAAGATATTTATGTGGCCAACAAACATATGAAAAAAAGCTCATCATCACTGGTCATTAGAGAAATGCAAATCAAAGCTGCAATGAAATACCATATCATGCCAGTAAGATGGTGATTATTAAAAAGTCAGGAAACAACAGATGCTGATGAGGGTGTGGAGAAATAGGAATGCTTTTGCACAGTTGATGGGAGTGTAAATTAGTTCAACCATTGTGAAAGGAAGTGTGGCAAGTCCTGAAGGATCTAAAACTGGAAATTCTATTTGACGCAACATTCCAATTACTGGGTATATACCCAAAGGATTATATATTATTTTACTATAAAGACACATGCACTCATATGTTTATTGCAAGTTTTACATGATTTACAATAGTGAGACTTGGAACCAACCTAAATGCCCATCAATGGTAGACTGGCCAAAGAAAATGTGGCACATATATATCATGGAATACTATGCAGCCATGAAAAAGCATGAGTTCATGTCCTTTACAGGGACATGGATGAAGCTGGAAACCCTCATTCTCAGCAAAGTAACGCAAGAACAGAAAACCAAACACCACATGTTTTCACTCATAAATTGGAGTTGAACAATGAGAATACATGGTGGACACAGGGAGGGGAGCATCACGCACTGGGGCCTGTTGGGGGTGCTGGGCAAAGGGAGTTATAAAATTAGGACAAAGACCTAATGCATGTGGGGCTTAAAATCTAGATAATTGGTTGATAGGTGCAGCAAACAAGCATGGTACATATATACCTATATAACAAACCTACATGTTCAGCACATGTATCCCAGAACTTAAAGTACAACATTAAATAATAATGATAAAAGTAAAAAAGTTACTTTAAGTGAGCTAAAATTCATTATTGAGGAAAAAAATTTTTAAAGATGATTTTGGTGTAGCCTAAGTGTACAACATTTATAAAGTCTACAGTAGTGTACAGTAATTTCCTAGGCATTCATATTCACCCACCACTCACTCATTGACTCACCCAGAGCAACTTTTTGCAAACTCTATTCATGGTAGGTGCTCCACATAGGTGTACCAATCTGGGCTTTTATACCACATTTTTTTCTGAACCTTTTTTGTGTTTAGAGAAATTTAGATATATGAAGACTTACCATTGTCTTAAAATACCCTATAGTATTCAGTATAGTAACATGTTGTACAGATTTGTAGCCTAGGAGCAAAAGGGTATATCATCTAGCCTAGGTGTGTAGTAGGCTATGCTTGTAGGTTCATGCAAGTACACTCTATGATGTTCCCATAATGACACATTTCTCAGAATGCATCCCTTGTATTAAGTGATGCATAACTGTATTTAATACGTAGTTCTTTAATTCATAGTTGAGCGCATTTTAAAACTCACAGGTAAATTTATTTTGGGGGGAGATAGCTCATCTCATTTTAATTAATTTCTAAAAGTTCTTTACGTAAGTTTTATTATTTCAATTTTGGACACAAATATATTTTCAATGGATGCAGTCTATTCTGTATTCTCAAGTTTTCAAAGACTCATTTATTTGTTCCTTTTAGTCTCAGTCCAATACTCTATCTTTTCAGGAATATGTTTCTTATTTATTTCTTCATAGCATTTTGTAGACTTTACAATACATGAACTTTGATGTAAAATTGAGCAAAAAGGCTGGGCATGGGAGGCTGAAGTCACAGGACAAGAGACTCCAAAATTCACACAACATATCAGTGCCTTGTGGGAAAGCTGTGACTACTAGATGAATTTGTAAACTACTCTTGCATATTTTCTTTTGAGGAAAAAGAGTGTTTATAAGTTAAATACAATGGAAGTGACCAACTTAGGCCAAGACAGTCAAGAAAATAACTTGGGTTTTATTTGCTCATTTTGCTGGCCCATATAAATGAAAGTTAGAACTAAGATTTTCAAAAAATATACACAATTTAAAGGCTTTGGATAAACTGATCTCTATAAAAGTTTTTATTAGATTTTAATTTCAACATTAGAGTGTTCATTTAAGTTTAGATTCTGAAGCTATAAAAATGAAAATCGGCCAGGCATGGTGGCTCAGGCCTGTAATTTCAGAACTTTGGGAGGCTGAGTAGGGCAGATCACAAGGTCAAGAGATCGAGACCATACTGACCAACCTGGTGAAACCCCACATCTACTAAAAATACAAAAATTAGCTGGGTGTGGTGGTGCGCGCCTGTAGTTCCAGCTACTCAGGAGGCTGAGGCAGGAGAATTGCTTGAACCTGGGAGGTGGAGGTTATAGTGAGCCAAGTTCACCCCACTGCACTCCAGCCTGGTGACAGAGCGAGATGCCCTCTTAAAGAAAATTGTAATAGTACCAATTTTACAGGGTTTTTTATAGTCCTGTAATGCATGTTAAACACTAAACTTTATACAAAGTTACTGATTAATAAATGTTAGTCATTAGGACTAAGATAATGTTTTAAAAATTATTAGACTAAAATCTTAAAGAACTTTCACATATAAAATACATACAAATCACCGCATAGCCAATAGAAACAGGAGAAAAAATTGGGTAATTTGCCTCTTTGGTTTGACTCTTGGCCCCATTACTATACTAATGTAGCTCCTATTACCTCTAAGAAAGTATAGGCTTCTGACAAATACAGCAAGAAAACCAGTAAGTTAAGAGACCTATAAAGCCAGTGAGGGCAACTCAGTTTGTAAAATGAGGTTTGAATGAAGTGAGGTAGAGTGTTTACTCCCAGAGAACAGCAACCAGGGCTATCAATTTCTATTTACAAAATATGATTAGTCGACATAAAACTATGACTTGGTTCCTACCCAGAGGGTGACATGTAAGGCAATTATATTTATTTTGTAAAGGAATTTTATCAGATTTGTGCATAATTTATTTTATTTTTTAAATTCCTATATTCATTAAATTTATTGACCCCTGCTTTCAAGATGCTTCCTGGCTGATGTCACCATTCTTGTCTTCCCATGAATGGTGGGGGTGTTAGGGCTCATAAACAGGGAAGCTCTTGGTTTTGACTTTGGGGAGGGCAGTTTCATGGTGAATGCTGCTTTCATTTATTTCTTCACTAATTAATTTTACCAGTATTTTATTATTCATCTACCATACATTTAAGTCACTGACAGTCACTGTGCTAAGTGTTATAACTAGAGTGATGAACAGTGCACAGCTCACACCCTTAAATAATTGAGACAAAAAAAAAGTGAGTACTATCTTAGAATAGAGGTTTTTATGGGAGTAGTATGGGAATACAAAGCAGTGGCAACAAACTCAATTTAGGGAGGTGAATAAAGTAGTAAAACACCCTTTCAAAAGGAGGTGAAATTTGAAATAAATATTATAGGATGAATAAGACTGTACCAACCATCATGAAGGGCAAAGAAATTCAAGGTAGGGGCAAAATAATATGAAAGCTGTGGTGGTCTCAGAGAATGTGAGTTTTACTAGAATTGCAAGTAGGTCAGTGTAGTGGAAACTGTGGTTGACTGTCAAATATCATGACATATCACGTCATGTCTGGTTCAGGGATGGGCACATTTACAGTGATGTGGGCCAATGAGACCCAGCAAGAAATTTGTTGGTGAGTTGTGAGAATAAAGTTTCTTACTCTTAGAACAAACTATGGGAAGTTTCCTTCTGAATGAAAAGTTTCCTGCTGGATGAAAAGGAAGATGCATTTAGCCTCCATTGCTACTGGAAGCCCTTATGCAACTTCAGAGGAACCAATCTTAGGATCAATCTAACACTTAGTAGATGTTACAAGTAAAGAGACTACATACTTCATTTTATAATTGAAGCACTTTATCAACCAACTCTAAAGCCCATTTCAGGCTGTCTAGTGACCCAACTTTGAAAACATTTAACCTACGAGTTAACAAGCTAGTTGTAAAAACAAGAAAAATACAAAACACAAGGACAATACATAGACATTAGTGCAAGGCTGATGTTGCTACCTGGTCAACTGCAGCAACTGGGGCTTATTCTTAAGTGAGCCAACATATTTCCTTGTTTTCACACCTGAAACCGTCTTGCTTTCTGCTGGAGTGAAGGGCCAGGGTTGTGTAATCATCAAATAGTAATCCGGAGAGGCTGGTAGAGGTTGTGTTGTGAAGACTGTGCCCATACTGAGGAGTTTGAAGTAGAAATTGAAAGCACTGAGGAGCTATTTATTGGAAAATCATAAGTAATGGAGTAAAGCCTCTAGTCCACTCTGTAGGAAAAAATAAGAGAAGTATTTTCCTAGCTGCTCATAATCTTCAAGGCTCGAGTTAGCTCTTTTCAGTATAATCTGAAAGAAGCCGCGGATTGATTACTTGTAGGACTCAGTTAAATTTTAGCCAGGGAATAAATATTTTCCCAGGCTTTTTTTGTGGGAAATGAGAAGATGGATATTTCATTCTTCTAGTTATGCCTGGTTCCTTTAAACCTCAATGAATAAATAGGGTAAATTATTTAATTAAGTAACTTAGAAAATGCCAACCCTGTAGAGCAGGACTTGACCATGCCTGCATTCTCTCTGTTGACCCACAAGTGACCATGTAGCAACATCTGCCCTGCATTGATGGCTATGTGTTGTCCTCATGTTATGTGTGTTTTTTGTTTTTACAACTGGCTTGTTAACTCCTAGAGCAAGTGTTTTCAAAGTTGGATCCCTAGACTACCTGGATCAGAACCACCTAAGGTGCTTGGGTGTTTAACAAACTTCTCAGTAATCCATTTGAAATTTGTAAAGTACCAGAAATGCTGAGTATGTACTTACAAATCCAAAGGGAATAATGATCTGTATTGTGTAAGATTTTGCTGTTTCTTCCAGGACCCAAATGTAAAACTATTAAGAAGAAAGAGAAGAGTCAGTGTTAGAGTCTTATTTTTCCGAAGTATGTCTATTCATTTTCATATGTTTTATTTTAGAAAAATCCATGCATTACATTTTCCAATGATCAAAATTATTTGAAGTTAAAGATAAAATATATAATTTGACTTTTATTTTTAAATTTTTCACTTCATTGAGCTTGTTTATAATAGCACATACAAGTAGTAGGTAAAATTAGAATCAGTGGCTCAATATTACATTAGTTTTAGTTATTGACAGTAAGACAGAAAAGACTTGGTGAACTGGGTCTTCTTGCTTGAGGCCATAACTTTTTTGCTTGGTTTGATTCATTGCTTTAAGTTAGATAAGCCCCACAAAATATACTCAATTTCCTTTTCTACAAAATTGATATAGCATGTATTATCACCTGAATAGGTGTAACAAATTTTATCATGAAATAATATGCTTTGAAATAATGAGAAGAAGGCTTTAAATCAACGAAGATATTATTTAGTTTTGCTCTTTGAAAGCTGCAGAGATGTTAGAAGTCATTTAGTTTTATACATGCTGTATATTTATGTACACACACATACAAATGTAATATTTTATTCTACACAATTTCTGCTATAGCACAGAGATCTTCAGATATTAATGGAAGCTTTTGTGTCTGAAATACACGTTTTACTTTATCATTAAGTGCTCTAAACTGTTATTTTTCTGGATCTCATTTCCTTCGAAATGTGAACTGTCTAAACAAAGTTTCTGAACTTCTTAAAAAAATCAAAGACTTAGATTTTAATACTAAATCATGTTCTTTTATATTGTATTAAATAAGTGATAAGTGGGGTATTTTGAATACTTAATTATAATTACGAATGAAAGCTTTCCAACTCTCCTCTCTTTTGCCTTTTATTCTATCTGCTTTTCTCTTTATTCTTGTTTTCTGTAACTGATAATGCATTTTACTTCAAAACTTTCAGACTAGTCACTTGATTTTATTTTTGTCAGCAGGTCTCTCTGTTCATTATTTTTCTTCTTTCTGTGCTGCAATAATGATTTCTTCTCTTTGCTCTAATCAAGTCTAGTCACGTTTTCAGCCCTTCTGTCATTTTCAGCTTTCCCTCTCATCCAGGAGCATTTCCACTGCCTGACATTACATGCAGAGCGTATATTTCTCTGAATTTGGTGAGCCCTCCTGGAAAGAGATAGTTACAGACCATAGACCTTGGATAATCTATGGAATGTTTCTAGCTAGTTATTTCTGTGGATTAGTTGTCTAGTCAAACAGCTAATTGTTTGTGTTTCAGCCAATTAAACAATTCTGGCCAGTTGGTTAGAATTCCTGATTAATTGGGAGCACCAAAGCCCAAGTTGTTATCTAAGTAGGCAAGCATTTGTGTGGTTCTTGCTAATAAATCTTCAATCTTTCTCTGTGACATTGCCTCTAACTTTCTGTCAAATTCAATTCAAGTCAACAAATATTTGAACACATGTCATCTGCATGTTAACTTGTGTATGTGTGTGTGTGTGTGTGTGTGTGTGTGTGTGTGTTTAGTGGAATATCATGTCTATCCACAAGGTGCTTACCGGTGGGGTTGGATAGACGGGCATGAGGAAGCAATGGAGGTTGTAATTACTATCTACTCTTTGAATATTTCTGCAGTTCTCAAAGACTAACCCAAATAATATTGCCAAGGAATCAAACTTGGAATCTCAATATGCATGATAAGATTAATGTGGATGCTATTCAGCATCACAGTGTTTATTCACTGAGTTGGTGAATTTCTTTTAATACCAAAAGCAATTTCTCAAGTTGTGCATTTATATTCACTCTTTAACCTGGTGATCGACATAATTTCCTTGAATAAAAGAATTATTGTAATGATAAAAGCCACTATTGATTGAGCATTTATATGTGTCACAAATAGTGGTGAGCTTTTTCTTTATTTTTAACTTGTTAACCACCTACTATAGTGCCAAGCACTGAAAATAAAGAATGAATGAGATAGTCTGACTCTGAGGCACTTATATTCTGATCGGGGAAACTAGACGGACAATAACAACAAATGAGATAAAGATTACGGTAATTAGCATTTAAGGTAATGGCATAATGAATAATGTGGGATGGCCAGTTTAAATAGAGTGACATGGAAATACATATATAAGGAGATAACATTTCAGAGATTCTTCAGGAATGAGCAGGAGAAGTTCATGTGCAGGACTAGGGGAAGGGTTTACAGTTCCAAAAAATAATGTATACCACAACCTTGCAATGAGGAAGGACTTGCCGGGTTTGAGGAACTGACAGGAGAATGGTGAATGAGTGAAGGGGCAGAATTGTAAAGATGAAATTCGTAGATCTGGAGGAAATAAATCATGCTGAACAATATTGGCCATGTTAAAAAGTCTAGATTTTTTTTTCTTAAAGAACAATAAGAGCCCATGACAGAATTTTAAGAGGGGAAAGATGTGATTTGATTAAATATTTTAAAAGGATCATTCTGGAGAATGTATTGGAGTTGGAAATGTGTGGATTTAGGGAGATCAGTTTATGCATCTGTAAAATGATTGTGGTCTTAATGAAGATACGCACGGAAAACACAGAAGTGGAAAAGATCAAGATACGGTTAGAGGAAGAAAAATAGGACCTCATGATGAATTGTGTATGAGCATGAAGGATGAGAAAAATGAGAAATCAAGGATAACATCAATTATTTTAATCCTTAGAGTAACTTAAGAGATAGGTTTTATTATAATCTGCATTTTATAGATAAGGAAACTGAGGCACTAAGAAGCGAGAATCCCTGTCCAAGGTCATATACCAAGTGGTGTATGACCACTTCATATGAAGTGGTGGTATGAAGATTGAAGCGAAGCAGATAATTGTACAGCACATAGTGACCACCATATGTACTGAAAATGTGTTTCATATCTTTCCAAGTGTGATAACTGATTTTAAGCTTTTCATTTCAACATATTCTCATTTTACCTTGAATTAGAGATCATGAAAAGCTCCAGATTGCAATGTTTTTCTAATAATTTAGAACCAACTATTAAATAAATTATCTAGTTGCAGATTTATTTTAAAAATCTAACTTCCAGGATATTTTATGAAGTCCATAGATTCAGCCTGACATATATTTAATAGCTCTAATATGCAGTAAAAAATGATACAAATCACAATGACCTTCAAGTACAGTAAAACACTGAAGTTCTTGCTAGATGATCAATGACAGGCTATGTTTGGTTTAGGAATATTTTATTCTTAATTTTTATTTTATTGTGTTGTAGGACTTTCAAATTGGTAATCAGGTGGCATAGTCTTCCTGAACACGGTTCAATCCTCTTATCACAATCCTTCAAGTATTCTTGATTCTTTAGAGAACAGGAATAAGTAGGAGTTACTCAAATTTCATATTTTCAAGGAAACAAAAAAATTTCAAAAGCATGTAACATGCCATTGACACTCAGACAGTTATGAAAGTAAATAGGACAGATGCTTTTCCTAGACAGAAGGAGCTTGAGTTCTACTGTTGGTTTGGGGTATGGATGTGGGGGAAAGATCTTCCCTAACCACCTCTGTCTCTTAGACTGTCTGCTTGCCTTTGTAGAAAGATGATTTTATTGGGACTTGGTTGACAAGGGAACAATAAATTCCACTGAGGTAGGGAAATGCCTAGTGGAAAAATCCTGCTTATGAATCACTTGGTTTGGATTATACCTACTTGCCTTCCCCTATTATTTGTAATTTAAAATATGCATATATTAAAACCTGAGGCCAGCACTATATGACCCAATTACATATAGCTATATTTTGTTGGGTGAAAACATTTTGGGGGTGGGATGAGTAGAGAGGGTAGTTCTCAAAAGAGGCCAGATGGGTTTTATTTTTCAAAGTGAAGGTAAAATTTAAGAATGGGATATTTGTATACTATTGTCTCACCTGGCAGAAAATACATCAAGCAAGCATCACAATTTTAAGGGCATTATGGACAGAAGAATAATACTAAGTTATAATGCTATTTTTTCTTAGATATTAGGTGTGTTCCATTTCTCATTTTTCTATGCTCTGTTACATTTTATATTTCAAGTTAACCTTAGAATATCCTCCAATGACCAGTTTAAAATAATAAGCAAATCATTTCAGTGGGATAAAACATACACTATTTTTCCTGTAGAATAGATTACATTTTTTGGGAAGTCTATGCCTCAATTTCAGATTTAAAAGGGCCATTTAATTCAAGAAATCCTACAGCCTTTCCTTTGTTCTATTTGCCAGTTAAAAAATAGGGCCTCTAACACTGAATACCTGAATAAACAATTCTGGAGAAGCGTATTTACAAAATTTGTTTTGAATGCAAATGCAAATATGGCTTCTCAAACATAAATCTCTCTTCAATTCAGTGACATAGCAGTCTTCCTAAGCAATTTATTGTTAGCTTCTTCAAATGGATAAAACAATAAATAAATGCCTCACCCCCCATGATCATAAGATTTAGCACTTCAGTACATTTAATATTATTGATTCTACCAGGTAGGCTTTTATTCCTAATCTTTCTTTATCATCAAAATTTATTTAATAAAAATAGCTGATGGAGGAAGGAGAAAACTTGCTGATGGATATCTGAATGTCTGATTTTTGTTTTTCAGTGTTTGAACTTTTAATTTGCCATGGTTCTCATTTCTTTTTATATTCAGATTATAAAATATATATGAATATGCTTTTGGCTCTGACACCATTAATATTACATGTAATCAAATGTAATTAAAATTTCAAAATTAGCAAGACTACTCAGTTAAGCAATGTAAGCACATACTAGCTGATAATCATTTACAATGCCAATTGCATCCTACAACTGTTACTGACACATCAGCAGAGCATATGATAGAATTGTTTTTCTGCCAGTACTAAGGCAGCAACAATGTAAGGTTGCCAATGCAGATGGGACTGTATTTGTATAATGGAGCAATCCCCACAAGAGATTTTTGCCATACTAACAGTAGCTAGGACTTCCTCAGTTTTCTCCTGTGCCAGGTGGCAGTAGCCACCAACAGCATCTGGCACTCTGCCCCATCACCTCCCTCCTCTCCTGTAAGGACATCCAATAAAGATGATAAAGACATGCTTTGGGCACCAATAAATTAGGGCAATAAAATATGATATTCTGGAAGAAATGTCAAGTCAAAAATACTGGGAAATCTCCGTATTTCTTCACATTTATTTGTATGGTCTATTAATTAATATAAGTATCATAACATTTGGCTGTGCTTTGATGTTTGTCAGTGACTAGAGCCACTTATTTCTTTTTCTTTTAATAGAAGCTACTTGTAGTTGCAGATTGCCCTCACTTTTTTGCAGGTGATCAAAAAATTAGTTGATAAATGGCAGTGGTTTTCAACTACCATATACACTGGCATGACATATTCAGGTGTGATATGTATCGTAGGTAGGTTATTACAAATAATATTTAAAATATTTAAGTTCGTAAGTAATGTAAGTTAGTAAATAATCTACTTTTTTATACATTAGAATGAATTCACATTTATCTTTAAAACAACATTGCTCTTGTTTGCATGTATTCTAATGTTCTATTTTGACTGAGAAAGAACCTAAGCTACCAATAATTATGCACTGTGGTAGGAGTACTATGGACGTGCAAGTGTCATGGATCTACATTGGAAAGTTTGTTAATGGATAGAATGAAGTGCTATGTATAGTATACTCCATATGTAACATGTGGACATAACGTTTTATTCCCTTTTTCAGGAAATGTGACCCAGATATTTCTATAGACTTCTATTGTTTGCTAGAGGATTAATGGAAGGAAAATTAGTTCTTTGTGGAGGTTATTGTACAATTACATATGGATGTACAATTTGACCCAGGGGTTAAATTGTACATCCATTTGTAGATGTTTAAAGGAAATTTGGGGTGGTTCCAATACCTATATGCCATAGGAAAAAGTGTATTTCTCTGGGTTGTAACTGTCAAAAACAAAGAATCAAAATATTCATTTAATTTTTTTCACTGAAGTACTAGCTACATTATCTCTTCTTTTCTAGATTCCTGGAATAATTACCCTTTGGTCCCTCTGCCTTACTTGTACCAAGTCACCCAAATAAAATTAAGAACCTTTATCCAGTTTTCCACCAGTAGATATTTATTATGGAATAAGGAATTATTATTCCTTATTAAGGAATTAAGATATAAGGAATTATTAACCTTATTCCATGAGGTTGAGTGCAATTATTGTAGGTTGAATAAATTAAGTTGGAATTGAAAGTTGGGTACATAATAGGAAACATATCTAAATGATGTATATTTATATAAAATAACATGCTGATGGGTTTAAGAATCTATTTGGATAAAGTCTGTCCACCTTATTCTTTTGTGCTTTATACCTAGTCTTCTCAAACAATTAGTATTTATTAGTGCCTGGTATGTGTGAAGCACTCTAATATCTGTTGAACAAAAACAGCTATCCTGAGAGTGGGACTCAGCATCGTGATATTTCTTCACCCTACGGAAGACCACTACCAAAAATATTCTTAGTTTTGATGCGATGCAAGAGATCAATAAATAAAAATGTACATTTGATATGAATTATGCTTCATAGAGATCTGGCTCTGATACTGAATGTGTTTTGTGGTTTAACTAATTTCTAAAACATTGCAATTTGGGAGGTACAGATAGAATAAGGCTTCAGCATTTGGCCGTATGGAATTCTATGATGAAACATTCAGACCCTTCATGAACCATAATTTTAAAGTTTAATTCATTACACAGCTCATAACAAGTAAGGGGAAAAAACCCCACAAACTTCTCCCTCCCTGCAACAAAATAAAACAGAAAAGAATATCCAATAAGATGTAACTGGAGGCCAGCTGCGGTGGGCTCACGCCTGTAGTCCCAACATTTTGGGAAGCCGAGGTAGGCGGATCACTTGAGGTCAGGAGTTTGAGATAAGCCTGGCCTACATGGGGAAACCCAGTCTCTACTAAAAATTAAAAAAAATTACCCGAGTGTGGTGGCTTGCATTTGTAATCCAAGCTACGCTAGAGTCGCTTGAACCTGTGAGGCGGAGGTTGCAGCGAGCTGAGATCGCATCACTGCACTCCAGCCTTGGCGACAGAAAGATACTCCGTCTCAAAAAAAAAAAAAAAGAAAAGTTGGCCAGGTGCAGTGGCTCACGCCTGTAATCCCAGCACTTTGGGAGGCCGAGGCGGACAGATCACCACTGCACTCCAGCCTGGGCGACAGAGGGAGACTCTCCCCCCTACCAAAAAAAAAAAAAAAAGCTACATGGAGATGGAATTTTTGCATAGCGGCCACTCAGGCACATGTGCAGCCGGTGCACTTCAGATACCCGGGTTTTCGGGACAAGTGGTTGCAACTCTGGCACAGCTGGAGGTTAGACCTCCGCACACAGAGCCCCGGGGAAGGGGCTGAATCCAGGGGGCTGAGCAGCAACGGTCTGCAGGCCTGGCTTCCACGGCACCTTGTGGGATAAAGCCCACTGGCTTGGAACTCCAGCGAGCCAGCAGCGTTACACCTCCCCGAGACCGAGTTCCCGCAAGGGAGGAGCAGCCACCATCTTTGCTGTTTGACAGCCTTAGCTGTTGGCGCCTTCAGTGCAACTGTCCAATGGGAAAAGCTTCCAGACTGCGCTTTTTTACTCAAACTCATCCCGCTTTTCTTCACTGGGCGAGGCCTCCAGACTGGGGTCACCAGCCATCCTGGCGGTGTTTTCCAGCTGGCCGTGGTTCGGAGCCTCCGTGGGACGGAGCTACCAGGGAGAGGGATGGGCTGTCATTGCTATTTCACCGCCTTAGTGTTGTTGCTGTCAGGCTGTAGGGAATCCGAGGCAGCTGGGGACTGGAACGGTCCCCCAGCATTGCGCAGCAGCTCTACAGAGAAGCGGCCAGACTGCTTTCTGTCGCAGGTCCAGATCCCGTTTCTCTTCGCTGGGCAAAGTCTCCCTCTTGAGGCCTACAGCCATCCCCAGCGGTATTTTCTGGCTGTCAGCACTTTCAGACCACCCCCGCCCCGGGATAGAGCTCCCAGAGGGAGGAGCCCGCCACCATCTTTCCTGTTTTGCAGTCTTAGCTGCTGTTGCCTTTGGGATTTGGAGAGTCTGAAGCAACTGGGGCTGGAGTGGACGCCCAATAGAGCCGAGAAATAAGGCTGCACACATACAGCCATCTTATCTTTGGCAAAGCTGACAAAAACAAGCAATGAAATTCATAAGCAATGAGGGAAGCAACCTAAATGCCCATTAATGACAGATTGTATAAAGGAAATGTGGTCCATACACATCATGGAATATTGCATAGTCACAAAAAAGCACAAGATAATGTCCTTTGCAGGAACATGGATAAAAATGGACCCATTATATTTACCAAACTAATGCAGGAACAGAAAACCAAATACCACATGTTCTCATTTATAAGGGGGAGCTAAATGATGAGAACACATAAAGGGGAACACACACTGGTGCCTACTTGAAGGTAGAGGGTGTGAGGAGAGGATGAGAAAATACAAACTATTGGTTACTAGGCTTAATACTTGGGTGATGAAATAACTGTACAACAAATCCCTATGACATGGCTTTACCTACATAACAAACCTGAGTATGTACTCTGAATCTATAATAAAAGTTAATGAAAAAAGATAATCAAGGATGGAATTATAATAATAAGCAAGCAATAAAAAACTATTCAAAATGACCTGGAAATTTTTAAAAGAAATGAAACAATTTTTAGACATAAAATATAATTTATTTTAATTTTTTTGATACAGGGTCTTGCCCTATTTCCCAGTTTGGAGTGCAGTGGCACGATCATGGCTCACTGCAGCCTTGACCTTCTGGCAACGATTCTCTTGCCTCAGCTTCTCATGCCTGGCTAATTAAAAAAATTTTTTTGTAGAGATGATTTGTCTCAAACTCCTGGGCTCAAATGATCCTCCCATCTACCAAAGTGTTGGGCTTATAGGCATGAGCCACCGTGCCTGGCCATAAAGTTATTTTAAAGATATAAGTAGAAATCTTTTGCTAAGTGATAAAGAATAGCAAGTAAATTCCTGTATCAAACATCAGTGAAAACATTAGAAGTATTTACTTTACAGTCAGGTATGGACAATGATGTCTAATATTATTTTAATTCAATATTGTAATAGATAGCCTAGACAAAGAAGAAAGACAAATAAATAAATGATTTAGAATCTGTAAAGAGAAGAAATAGAACTACTATTATTGTATCAGGTGATAATAAAGAAAACCAAAAGTATTTACAGATGAATTACTG
Source organism: Cacajao melanocephalus (assembly GCA_963573385.1). Taxonomy (NCBI): domain Eukaryota; kingdom Metazoa; phylum Chordata; class Mammalia; order Primates; family Pitheciidae; genus Cacajao; species Cacajao melanocephalus. The sequence continues at coordinate 49,336 of CAUYLG010022988.1, forward strand.
ACATTAATGACAGTAATAAGGTAAGAGGATATAAAATTAAAATACAGGAACCAATGGTTATTTTAAACAGCAACAGTTGAAAAAAGTTATTTGCAAAAAAAAAAAAAAAAAAAACCAAAAACAAAAAAAAGTCAATAATATAGAATTAAGACACCTAGAAAAAAACTAACAACATCTTATTATAAGAGTTCATTAAATAGCCTTAAATAAGACACAAATAAAAGAAACAAATACAACATACTCACAGATAGGAAGACTCAATATGTTCTCCCTAACTTTGCTCTATGGCTTCAATGGGATTACATTCAAAATATTACCAGAACTTTTTTTTAAGGAACTTGACAAGTTGGTGTTAAAATTTAAATGAAAACATAAAGACTCAAGAATAACCAAAACTTTCCTAAAGAAGAAACAATATAGGAATTTGTCTTATTGAATATAATAATAAAAAGTTCCATGGATTAAGGCAATGTGATATTGGCAAAGGGACAGATAAATTTGCTAGTAGGATGAGCCATGCCCTGCTGTTGTGTTTCCCAGCCAGAGCCCAGCCCCATTTCATCTAAGTAAAAACTCTGTGGAGCCATCAGACTCATAAGGTTATCTGAAACTACATCTTTGCTGATCTTCTTTCCTAGCCTCAGCCGGACTTCCTTCCTCAATAAATCTTTCATACAAATATTACCGACTGAAGTTCTCCTTCTAGGGAATCTGTCCCAGAGTAAGATTTGAGGGAGTAGTACTCCTCTGAGACATTTTTCACCTTAGTCCTTCTTACCTCTCTGCCCTGAGAAATAGATCACTCTGGGGACAGTAAAAAAGTCTCCTATTGGCTCTTGGACCTTTTTGTCTTTTTGATATCCATGACAGGTGGAAACTTATGTAAATTACTTCTTACGATTTTGTCTGGTCCCAGGACAACTCAGTCATTCTTTTTGTAGCATTGTTGATCTCTGTGACTTGAGTCAGTTAATTGGAAATGTTTTTCCTGTTGTAACGTTCCCCTTTCAGATTTTTTATCAGTAATTTCCAGATGTTTAGATTGACGATATTAAGAATCAGAAATATTCCTTAAGATGGGAGCAGTCTAAGTCTACCCCAAGGCAGACGACTGGTAGGAGAGTGAAGGCTGCTGCCAACACTTACGGCTGAGAAATCCATGTATCTGCTTCCTGTGAGAAAAGAGAAATGGACCCAGAGTGATTCTATTTCTTTCCAAATCTTGAGCAATGGCTTCCTACTGGCAGAACACTAAATGCATTTAGAATACTGAGAGCAGGGGAGTTGGGAAGATGTAGTTCCTTGGCTTCTATCCGCTGTGATACAGAGAAGAGCCTGAAAGAGTGTCAGTGTGATGGTGGTGGGGGGCGGAGGGGGGAGGAGGGGAATACTGCTTGCCAAAAAACCCAATATTTAGGAAAACCTCCCTTTTCATTCTGATAAGTGTGTCCAACCAAAGATGTACGTCTTTTTCTAGGAACTACAAAGAAGGAATAGTTTGGCATATTGAATATGCTTGATTTAAGTTGGCGTTAATATTAGATACCAACTCTCTGGCTTAAACAATGAAAATACTGAGGTATGAATTTAAAAACACACCCAAAGCTAATTTAAGACATAAGATTGCTTTTTCATAAAGAGAAATTGTACAATTTTATAAGCTATTACATTGTTATGTTTATTTAGATTTAAAAAGAGGTGTACTTTAAAATAGTTGGAGACTAGAGATGGCCATTTGAGACTGATTTGGAATTTGGTCCATAGGAAAAAGTTTATAATAATAAAAAAAAATTTAATTGTCAGAGCCATATGGTTAGATGTGAATGAGTTCAGGTAGGACTCTTGAAAAAATAAATTCCAGAAATAAAAATGAAACAAAACAAAACTATAAAACTAAGGTAGAAGCATTTTTATGACAGGATATCTTGTTTTAATGTTAATGAAATAGGAGCATATTTTAAAGTTGACGTGAATTTTGGAAAACAATGAAAATTAAAGCTTTCTTCTTCTGTTTTTCCAAATGTTCACTGAGAAATAATCAAAATTATATGTGTATTCACTTTACAATATCATCCAAAGTACAGACACAGAAGTTTATCATCAGTTCCAAATGCATTCAGTCTCTTTAGCCTCCTTAAGCTTTTTATGTTCAATAATGTGGTTGCATACATTGAAGTCCATAACAATGGAAGTAACTGTTCTTGTGGTGAGCCATAAGTTGCCTATTATAATTCACGTCGAGTATCTGTTCATGGCATATATGTGCCTCCATTTTATTGATCTTGCCTCACCTATATCTCAAACACCTATTCCCAGTGTGTCTTTCTTTTTCTTATTTCGAGGAGTTGAGCATCTCTGGATTTCTCAGGAAGTGTCTATATCCTCTCTGTGAGGAGCCTCTCTTTCTCTTTAGTGCCCATTCAACTGTCCCCTTGTTTTTTAAAACTCCTCTCCTCTGCCATCATTGAGGTGACGTTTCACCTATTCTCTTCTTTGTTTTTTATCGTAGTTTATTGGCCATCTTTTATTTTTTAAAATTCTGCTGAATATGACCGGATGGGACTTCAGATACAGGCAAATGGAGGTTGGGGTACAGGCAAGTGACCATCACTGATCTCTCTCAAACTCATGCATTGATAAGATGATCAGAATTTGTACTGGTCAGTGTGAATAAAGGCTTTTGGAAGTTAAACTCTTATTTAAGAGAACTCAGGATTTAGGAAAAAACCTGCAGAGTCAGACTTAAGCTTCTCACTCTAAGTCTCATCAAAGTTACTGTGAATTTGCCAAACCTAAAGAAAAATGGGAGGAGCGTCATATGAATGGAGGTTGGTAAAGTCTCCTTGGAAACAATCAAACTTTCTGGCATCTCATACTTAGCCATATCCTATGTGGGTTGTGTGTGTGTGTGTGTTTGTGTCTGCATATGCCTGTATACCTTGGATACTTGAATAAGGGTTTAGGAATGAGAGAGCAGAGCAGACCTGGGAAGAAGGCACTCCGGAATAGTTGTGGCATGATGGTATGTTCAGGGATCTATTCACTACATATCTGCTGAGGGTGCTGTTCACACTGTCCTTCATGTAAATGATACCTCCAAGAGTGTGCCATGCTGTGGTATCAGGCAGGTGACCTGAGGTAGGCTCTTGGGATTAAAAAGCATTTCTAAGCATAAAATGAAATCAGGTATCATAAAGAAAAAAAATTAGATGGAAATAAAAACTATTCTACATGTAAATATCTAATGTATATATTTGACACAAAATTATATTTACCATAAGTAGTATAGGCCAAAATATGGAAATCAGTAATATAATGTTCATCCATGACTAAATTAAATGAAAAATCTCAGGAGAAAAATGAGTAAATGATAAGGGAAATAGATATAAGGAGAATTCTAACATCAGTTGTAGTAACAGTTAAACAAATTAATCAAATGGTATGCTTTATTTTGAAAATAAAACCGTCAACATTTAAAGCAATGATACTCAGTACTGGCAAAGGCACAGTACCTGAGTACCCTCATTCATCATCACCGGGACTATGACTTTGGACCCATATCTTTCACTGTGGATTGTATCCCTGTATAGTGTCTGAAATAATCAATACTTATATGAATTTGTTGAATAAATGAGTTTTTATATAAATATCTTTTGCAAAATGTGTAAAGAACCTTGAAATTTGGTAACATTTTCCTTTAAATCCAGTTTTTAGAAGTGGATCTTGACGTAGAAACAATTTTTGTGTATTCTTTATGAGTGAATTTAATTATTCTAATTAATTTTTTTTCAAAAAGTCATGTAGAAGAAAGCAAAGGCAGAAGATTATGATTCTCAGTGAATTCATGCCATTTGCTAAACTTACAGAATAAAGTTAGTGATGGCACAGACAGTGAGTTAGTTATTCATTACTGGGCTGATGTGTGTATTATGACTTAGGGAAGTAAAGTCAATTTTCTACAGCAAACATATTCTAATAAATACAGTTTGCTATAACAAACATATAATGGGTAAATTCAATTTCTTAAAACAAATATGAAAAACTAGATTTGTAAGATTTACAGTTTTAAGGACAATTGCCTTATTCCATAGCTGATAACAAAAATATCTTTCTGCTTAAAAACAGAGTATTACAGAAACTCTTTTTTGCCCATCTCAACAAGCCATCTAGACAAATTCAATTTTATGATGACAGGTACAGAACATGTGTAGTTCTACTGTAGACAGGACCTTCCACCTGGGCTGCTAATGTTCTTTTCTTGGGCACCTCATGGTATCTGATTTATAAACTCTTTCAACCTTCTTTCTACTGGCAAAGTGAATTGCCCAGTCTGATGTTTCGTGTTCTCAAGTGCTTTTATTCTTACGGTTCTCATTCAATACTCTAGTGATTTATAGGACCTATGATTTGAAGTAAAGTTGTAAAAAAAGAGGCAGAACCAAAGTATGAACTCAAGATTGTATAATTCTACACGCTGAAACACAAATAAAGATTTTTGTACAAAAATTATTTATCACAACTTTTTTTGTAATAGTAACAATGGAAAGTAATTTAAAACACCCAAATTTAAAAAATGATTACATAAAATATGGTACATCCATGATGAGGTGCTTTAAGGGCAATAAAATGGTGTTTATGAAATAATTAAAGGCATGAGGACATATTATATCATATTAGGTGAATGAAATAATGTGCAAATTGTATCTGTAATTATTTCGTTTTTGTTATGTGTAAATGAAAAACAGGATGCTAACACGTTAAATTGCTATGAATTATTATCTTGTGGAAAGTATGAATATGTGAGTTTTTTTGACTTTTTATATAGTCCAAAAAGTCAACAATGAGAGTGTTATGTATTTAGAATCACAATCTTATTAACTTTTTAAAAATGTTCACAATAATGAGTTTATCTTAGATGTATAGGATACTCCAAAGGACAAAAATGTGAAAATAAGAGCCCTAAATGAATCTGAACAATACTGATTTTTAAAAATTGAAGATATTAAACAAGAAAAGGATACATATTAATAATAATCACTGCATTATCGCTTACATGTTGAAAATAAAGGTACGTCTGGGATTGACATAAAAGATTATTTACATCTATTTATATAACAGTCTTCTCCATTTTGCCTTATAAAAATTGGATTTTTTCCAGCTAAGGCACTTCGGTGAGTCTAACTCACTCACCTTTTGAGAAGTCAAACTGCATAGACTTTCTAAGACTAGGTATGAAGTTATAAAATAGGGATGATAACACTTACATCAATAGGCCCGAGCCTAGTAGGGAAGATAAACAAATAGAATGAAGCACATGTGATAGCAGAACTGTTAGAGGAGCAATGCATTTAATATGGAGACCTTTAGACGATCCATTAGAATCTTTTACATAGATTCAGAAAGTAAAGAGTGAAAAGAAAGGAAAGCTGTGAGCAGAGATATGAATTGGAGAAGCACGTGGGAAAGTGGGCAAGTTGAAAATAGAAGTAATAATCAACTTTATGTACCATGTAGCACATACATTGTGTGATGTGTTCTTTTAGCACTTTACATATTCTACTACATATAGTGGGAGATTAGACAGAAAGATAGGGGGCACTAGATAAGAAACCACATGCTCCAAATTCAGGGATGGTCTTGGTAAAAGGGGAGTGACATGAAAGCAGTTGCCTAATATTAGGACATCAAAGGTCATAAGTTCAAATACCATTGCAGCCCTTCATAAATGGTGTGACCCTGCGAAAGTCATTTACTTACTCAGAGCCTTAATATATTAGCTCATAAATATATTAGAATAATACTGACAGGACAGTGAATATTACACACTCACTAATTATAAAAGTGCTTGGAAAGTGATACAGTTCTATACAGATTTTAAGTGTTCTTATGCTTGCTGTGATGATCTGACATTTGTTTTAATGAAATAATCATTGGCCAGTTTAAAGAATGGTAGAGAGAAATGAGAGAACAGCACCATGTCCAGTTTGGGTGTTTCTATGATAGCCTAGTGTGAGAGAATGAAGGGTTACAAAAGGATTATAAAAATACGGAGAAGAGGAAAGAGGAAAGAACAGAACTTTGAGAAACATGTGATGTACTTGTTGGGAGAAGGAGTAGGAAAAGAAACAGAAGGTGTTTCAAAGTCACTGGAGACAGAGGAGGTAAATCTCATGAAGGAGTCTCCATTTAATATTGTCAACTGCCTCTGATAAAGCAGGATAAGAAAAGAGTCAAAACTCAGACTAGGCAATGACATTACTGGTTGTTTTAAAGATGAGTGTTAGTGAAGTGGTATAAGATAAAAACTAGACTAGGGGAAAGGTGAAAGTGAGCAATGTTGAAGAGAGGAACAGAGGAAGAATTACTCCTATGGGTGTTCACAGGAATGAACAGGGAAGAGGTCCAAAGGCAAGTTTGAGAAAAAATCAACTTAGAATTGGAGAAGCTTTAGTGTATTTGCAGATGAAGAAAGAAGCCAACATGAAGACAAGATTGAAGGTGATGAAAAAAGAGAGAAGTCATGATGCCAGCTATGTGAGTCAAATGGGATCAAAAATAACATGTTAAAAGGCTAGCTTGGAAAGGAGCAAGGGCACTTTTTCCTCTTAAAAAAGAAGGGAAAGAAGAGAAAATTGGCATGAATCTATAGACATTTTTAGGTAGAAGAGAAAATGGTTCAGAAGTTTCATATCAGAGAGCCTTTGACATCTCTGTAGTTACTATTGCAGAGTCATAGGTTGTGTAAAGAAGACAAAGTTGGAAAAGCCAAGGAGTGAATTCCTTAGGACTCAGAGACAGGTAGAAAGGTTATCCGAAGAAAAAGCAATGGAATTGAAGAGAAAAATGGTATGGCAGGAAATTAAGGCAGAATTTGAAAATTATAAACAGAAAATATATTTGTTAATGTTTCTAGATCTTTTTCCACAGCAGTGTTTACCAGAGGCCCCGTCACTATCATGAAACATAAAATGCTATGTACACTAATAGCCAACTATTTACCAGGCGTCTGTTGGACTGTAGTTTATCTGTGGTTTCCAGAGCATCTTTTTAAGTTTTATTAGATGTTTTTTCCAAGTCTATCTGTTGATCATGCCAATCTCTGTGCCAGGCATTTTTATTGTTTGAGTTTCCAAATATTTTTAGGCTAACACTGTGAAAATTTGTATTATTCCTTGTCAGGCAGATTAGGAATAGCTCTTCTCCATGAAATCTGCAATCATTTTTTTAAAGTCAAAATTCTCCTCTCTACCTGGCAAGCATCCATATTTTCAACTACTTTCCCCATTATTATCTAAAGGAGAAGTTGAAAATTGCCTCAGGGATGAAGCTACAATTAAATTATTACTGAAAATTCTCCATGCTATTTCTAAATGTCATGTTTCATTGTAGTTTCCAAACTCTTGCTTTTGAAGGGAAATGGAAGCACTACTGATTTGCATCATCATTTTGTATGGCACTAATATGGATGATATGTGATGTTATATCTCTCTCTATCTTGGTCATTAATTCTGTTTCTCATATGTCCTTCACACATACTCAAAGTTAGGGATATAAGAGCTATCTATTTCTTGAACCAACTATCTTGCTGACTTCTCAAAAGCAAATTTCTTGTAGTTTCCAAAACAAAAATTCTATTTTTATGGATGTATTTGTGTCTTTGCTGGGATGGCATTCCCTACATTTTCTGCAGGGAAAATTTTTGTACATTCTTGAAAGCATACATGGTTCAAGTATCTTCTCTATGCCTTTCTTACGATTTCTAAGCTTCACCTATCCTGATCAAAGTTTATTTTTTTTTCCTTTGTACTAATACTGATTACCATATAAGTCCTAGCTTAGTGCTTCCTGAACTGCACTGCAATTATTTGTTTAATGTTTTAATCCCTAATAATCACTGAGCTCTTCAAGGGCAAAAATAGTATCTGGTAGATCTTTAAATCTCTAATGTTTATCACTTATTGGCTACTCTATTAATATTACTTTTATTATTATTATTATTTACTTTAAGTTCTGGAATACATGTGCAGAATGGGCAGGTTTGTTGCATAGGTATACATGTGCCACAGTAGATTCCTGCACCTATTATTAACCTGTCATCTAGGTTTTAAGCCCTGCAGGCATTAGGTATTTGTCCTAATGCTCAATCTCCCCTTGCCCCCCATCCCCCAACAGGTCCTGATGTGTGATGTTCCCCTCTCTGTGTCCATCTGTTCTCCCACTGATGAGTGAGAACATACCAATATTTCTTTTAATTGAGTAATATTGTAGTTCCTTTAAGCATATTCAACAGAAAACAGATACTACAAGATATTTCATTAAAAAAGGATTTTGTGGTCTCGAATAAATTTGCAAGGCATTGAATATTGAGGATTCAGTATGTTAAAGACTCAGAAAGCTTAAAGAAAACTTCAGTGTTATTAAACAAAGTGTCTCCCATACTTTTTTTTTTGGTAGGTGGAGTCTTGCTCTGTCGCCGAGGCTGGAGTACAGTGGCATAATCTGGGCTCACTGCAACATCCACCTCCTGGGCTCAAACTATTATCCTGCCTCAGCCTCCCACATAGCTGGGATTGCAGGTGTGCGCCAGCATGTCTGGCTAATTTTTGTATTTTTAGTAGAGACAGGTTTTCACCATGTCTCCCATACTTTTTGATCAGGTAATACTTATTAACATCCCAAAGAACTAGAGAAAGGTTTGACAACCCTGTTCTACAAAAGGCCAGATTTGGGAATATTTTAGCCATTGTTGGCCACATGGTCTATGTTGCAACTATTAACTTCACCATAGCAGATTTGCTTCTGAAAATTCGCCACAGACAATCCGTAAACAAATGGACATGGATGTGTTCTAGTAAAACTGTATTTACAAAACAAACAGTAATAGGATTTGGCTCTTAGGTTATAAATTGCTAAGCCCTGAATTAAGGATTTTAAGTAATACACTTTGGAGATTACTGAATTAGCTTTGAGATACATAGATAACAAAGTAATTCATCAATTGACTTTCAAATTTGTAACAAAACATAACATTTGAGGATTCTGAAAAGATTTTCCCCCTGAGTACTGTCTTTCAAACAGTAACTATTTTCTGAGCATGCCCTTCAGAGTTCTACAAAATTAGGTTGTTCAGCTAGGTAAAGGCTAATCAAGGCTAAGCATAGGCGTATTTCTAGTGAAATTAATTTCTATAGAACTTTTCCCTTGGTAACTATGTTGCTTTCCTTTCTAAGAAGTCAACTAAAAACCTCTATGAACAAATTAGGGCTACTATTCTGAAGAAATCCCAGGATGCCTCTCTCGTTTCTAAATAGCACATTCACTTTCTTTATCAGATACATTTTTAGAGATAATGCCTTAGGCAAGGCCTTCTTCACACATTGTAGTGGTTTCAATTTCTGGTAAAGCAAGATGAAAAGAAAGCCTAGTGGAGAGAATTATTTTGTGTAGGTTGAGCAGTTTTATCAAAGCAAAGAACATAGTGTTATGTCTATACTGATTAAGCACTCTCCAAGCTAGAAGAAAGGAAGATCTCCAGTTTTAACTAGACATGTATCAGATTTGTTTGTCCAAAATAAATGAGCAGTTCAATTGTATTTACCAATTATTTGTGCTCATGATTGCTGGTTAAAGCACTTAACATTTTTTTTCTTTGGATATACACCCTTTGAATATTTATATTCAGTTGTTCAGCCTCAGGGTAATTATTATTTAGATGAGGTCTACATTTAGTGTTTTTAATTGGTAAATCTGTAGGAATAAATCAATACTTCTGTTGCTCTAAATACTTTTTCATCTCTTCTGTGGATCTATTTAGTTCTCATCTTTGTTACACTGAGATTCTTGAAATTAAATGTAATATTCTAGGAATATACAAACTAGTATTTGTATTATTATTTTGTGGGCTTGTGGTATGTTGTTGGTCTATTTGGGTCTCAAATAAGTATAGCTTTTGCTTCATTGTCATTGTTCACTGCAAATTCATCTAATTTGATGTCCCAAATTTGAATCTCTGAATCTCTTCCTCATGACTGAATTTCAGGTCTCTTTTTGCTTCAAAATGAGTACATGTATTGCTAAAAGGAAACTACAAAATACAATACCATGTTTCTAAATTTTGTGGCTTTATTTTTTGCACAGAATCTATTTTTCTCATTGCTTGCTTATTTCTTCTCATTGACAGTATTTATTGTCCCCTTTCAGAATAAGCCATCTACTCCTTATCGTGGGACCTGCTTATGGGGAGAAGTTGGTTATAGACCAGACCCTAAGGCGCTTGTGGCCTCCAGGATGAAGACAAGAACAGAGAATGAGAAGTAGTCTGAGTTGTCCTGCCAGGCAGTAATACCATCTTCTTGTGAAAAGGAGATTCTATCTATGTCCCTAATGCTGATGAATCATCTTTTTCCTCTTCCTCTTATGAGTGTTGAGAGTTTAAAGCTGTTCATTCCAGCATGCTGCCACCTCCTCGTGGGTGGGAGTGGAATGCTTGACTTTTCCTTTATTGAATTAGAAGGAAAAGAGACAAGTGATTCCCCTCTAATGACTGAGGTTTCCTTAATCTCTTTTGCCTTGGCACCTCTGTGCTTCCCTCCTTGCCCCTTATAACATCTGTATTGAAGGCAGCTTTCTAAACCTGGGTTTCAGTGGCTTCCACATTTCACACTTGCCTGAGGCAGCACTGTGAAGTGGAGAGAACACCCAAAATAGCTCCACAATGTGGGGTCAGATGATTAGTTTCTAGGCTTCAGTTTTTCATCTGTAACATGACGTCCAACTTTGTGTCTGTAACTCTAGAACTGCCCTTATCTTCACTTTCTTCTTGATAAATATGATATTTGCCATGTTTCTCCCTTGTTTTAGGCTGTGGACACTCCAACAGACCTTTTTCATCACTGCTTTTTAAACTTTCCTCCTGCCTTACTCTCTTAAAAGGTTTTATCCCATGGAGCACATTCTTTGGGTTCCCCTCCTACACTGAGCCTGTTCTATTCACGGAAATGTTGAACTTAAAAATTGCCACAAAGAAAGAAAGTGAAATACAAAGTAAAGAACCGAAAAACATTATTCAAATCAAAATCTAAAACTTATTTTGAAATTATCTGGCTTAAATATTCCCATACCCAGGATACTTTGACAACTTGAACTGGAAGTGCCAAGAAGTCGAGATATTATATAATATATTATACAAATAGGAGGAAAATGTCTGAAGGCTTGGAAAAATATGATTTTTGAACTGCTACAAATTTAGCATACAGAAATAGAACAAAATATAGCTACCTAGCTCCAAAGAGGTAGAAATATGTTAAAATAAAGTTAGAAAATGGCAGAAAAAAATAAAAGAGGATATTGGAAAATATCTAGCAGTCTCTGCTACATCTACAAAAATAACTTGATTTACTGGTAATTTTAATGAATAGGAAAAATATGTTAGTATAATGATGACTTCCAACTAGAGGTATTATTGGCTATGAGAACAATCGGTTATTGGGTGTTTAAAGTATTTAATGGAAGTAATAAAATGCATGGTGTATATCCTTAATCATAATAAAGAGAACAATAAGACTATTTTTTTTAATGTATTTTATTTTATGTTCTGGGATACATGTGCAGGACATGCAGGTTTATTACATAGATAAACGTGTGCCATGGTAGTTTGCTACATCTATCAACTCATCACCTAGGTATTAAGCCCAGCATGCATTAGCTATTTATCTTGATGTGCTCCCTCCCACTGCCCCCCTGACAGGCCCCAGTGTGTGTTGTTCCCCTCCCTGTGTCCATGTTCTCATTGTTCAGCTCCTACTTATGACTGAGAAAATGTTGTGTTTGAACCGTAAGCTACTTTGATTGCCTTTACTGTGTTTTACATTTGTGATGAAGAGAAGAACTGTAAGACCAAAAAAAAAAAGTCATATTAAGTCAGTCTGTTGCACAGAAGACACCAGATTTTTTTCCTTTATAAATTTTGTTGAATACATAAAAGAACCCAATAGCTTTAGCTCATAAACATTTATTTCTTTATTTCATCATTATATCTTGTATTTATTCCCTAAACTTGGACTTTGTGAGTACTTTGTTTTGTTACTAGTGAATAATATTTAATATAAAAACCTCTACCAGGAGAACGTTACCCCTCTGCAGACCCATAAACATCTCATCTCAAAGCAAAACTTTTTGAAAATATATTATTTTCTACCCTATTTATGTTCAACAGAGCCTAGAATTATAGGCTGCAAAGCATAGGAAACAAAGATCTGCCTCCATGCAAATATCTTATATGCATTTATTTACATAAGTTTAAACTTTCTATTTATTTAAAATAAAGCAAAGGTTTGGAAATAAAAACCCTTGGCTCTCCATTCCCTTTTAAATATACTTTGATTTTAATGGAAACCAGTGATAGAATATGATATTTCTGATATAACAGCAGTAACATATCTCGTGTTAAAAATTTGGGGAAAGATCATTAGCTTAATGGTTTATTTGTATTCTCTACATATCATTTACACACAAAAACTTATTATAAAAAGCCATTCAAACTTGGAAGGGATATATGGAATTCATGAGAAAAAGATAAAAATGGAAAATTGGTGTTGCATTCCATCATTAATTATTCAGATTTTTATTTAGTTCCTACTATTTGTGAAGCACTGTGTTAAGGTTGATTGGAGAAATAATAATGAAATAGATAAAAGCCTGTCCCTCAAATTGATCACAGTCTAATTGGGAATTAGGGTAGGTGGAACTGGGAATTAGGGAGTGGGTAAGCAAAATCCAGTTTAAGACTAGTCTGTGTCTACACTGTGGCTTTTTGGAAGTGAGCTCATTTTATGAAGAAGACAGACTAACCTAGTAATGAAGCTGGTAATATTACTCACCTGGTAATAAAATTGTTTGGTAGGAGGAGAGCGTTTTAATGTGACATAGTTTCTGGATCAGACTACTTTGTGCTTATGTCCATAGACAAGCCTTGTTTAGATGCCACATGCTATGCCTCCAGGTAAAGTATTAGGGCCTGATAACTAATTTGGTAGCCCTGTATCTAGCTGAGTGTAATTCAAAAGATTTTCTCTTTCAGTTGGACATGGAACATCAGGCAGCAGATACATCAAGGGTTCCAAAGAGGATTCAGATGTTAGGAAGTGGGAAGCACAGCAGCAGTGTTGGTACCAAAGATGAACATTATATATTAGGGCCAGCAAGGAGATGTTGCATGGTAGATGACTAGATTTGTTACTTGGACACTCAGAAACGATTAGTGGTGGTGGTGGTGGTAGTAGAGGCAGTGTCGTGTGCAATACTCTTTTGGGGACAGTGCATATTCACAGAAAATTGTAATTATCTTAAAAGAGGCATGGATTGCATGCTATGGATGTCCCATGAATAGAGGAAGTACTAGCTGGGAGGACCAGTGAGAATCTCATGAAAAATATAGCATGGTAGTGGGTCCTGAGTGATATGTAGAATTCAGATTTCAGGGATGATTTTATAAAGAAAACCAGGCAATTTGATTTCAATGTGAAGAGGGTACAATGGGAGAAAATGCGAAAGAGTTTCTTTAGGGAGTTGTTATAAAAGGAAGGAATTGTTAATATGGACAAACATCCCAGAAAGAAGAAGAAGATAGCTAAAAATAACTAAACAAATGAACAAACAAACAAACAGGACTCATCTGAATGACATGGAGCAACTGATAAGAACATTAATGATAGAAGGGTGTGAAAAAGAGTACTCAATGTATTTTTAAAGAAATGTCTCATTAGAGACATAAGCTTTTGCTTATTAACAATCTGAGTAGTTATTTATCAAGCTTCATGATGGTAATGTGTACAATGTAGTTAGATGAAAACTGTAGATTGGGGCAAGAACCTAGGCCTCGACACCAATGTAATTCATTCTAGATGACCCTATTTATTTAATTGCAGTGGTTTATTAGATTTTTGTCATTCAATAGCCATTGTCCCACTATTTCCACATAGTGAGGTGACATTTTAGCATCCATCTTTAGAGTCAAGGTGACCTCATAGATTTAATTGAATGCTGTTTTAAAGGTAGCCACTAGAGGGCTTTGCCTTATTTAAGTAAAGGGGAGTTAAAACTTGAGATTACTTTCCTATTAAATTGAAATAGTACTTTCTGAAGGGGACCTAGTTTAGTATAAGGGAAGCTTGTTTACACTCACAAGATTCAAGTTCTAATCTCAGGTCTGTCACTTGCTTGCCTTCAAATTGTTTTTCCAGTGTCTTATGTATCTCTTCTATTACATATATGGTATTCCCTACCCTATAATATGTGAATGCCATTAAATGATATACATACTTAATTTTATTGATTATCTGTTTTGTTTTAAAAAATAAATGATTTATCTTTTTTCTTTTCTAGCACATGCACATATACACAGACACAAACAGACACACTTCACTTCATGCCCTCATTTTCGTGATTTCAGTATTCTACTTCTTCCAACTAACATGCTACATAGCTGTCCAAGGACAAATTAGCATTAGAAATATGACTTTCAAAATCTAAAGGCAGCTTTCTCATGTTTTTCCTAGAGATAAAGGCTTCTTTATTAGTTATTGTCACTGAAAGTAAAACATTACCTTATTAATTTAAGTAGGGTCCAGGGTGAAGAGAAAGATTGCTCATATATTCCTAAACCTCTGCTTCCTCATTCTACTACTGAGTTTTCTAGTGTGGGAAAATGAGCCCTGGCATTAGCAGGGTCAGGTATGACATTGAGCTGTGACAGGTTGGAGTAGGAAAATGCTGTAATGATAACTGAGACCCTGCAGTCACTTTTCTTGGATAATCTGATCTGTCCTCTCCTGAATGATTCCTCCGGCCACTTAGGGACTCTCAGGCTTCATCTGTATAGAGGATCTGTCATGTGTTTACATCTAATATATGTGGCAATGTGCTGTCCAGGTCCTCAGCTGCCGATGGGAACAATGGATACATTTCAGATTTGAAAAATAGAGAGTAGCTTCCTGATTGCTAGACCCAACTCTGTTTCTCCTCAGGAAATTTTGAAACAAATAAACGATTTGAACATAGCTACCTTGTTGAAATGGAAAAGTAGTATTTTATTGAATTTGACTTTTAGACTTTCATTTTAATTTATTTCCTTCTGAAATAACCTTGTTAAAAATAAACACCATTTTATGTTTAAAATTACATTTTTGTATTTTAATCTGAGGATTAAAATCTCAGATTAAAATACAAAATTACAATTTTGTATTTTAATCTGAGGCTACTCCTCCGCTAAACAGGTCAGCTGAAAAGAAAAGAAAATAGGTTGAAACAGGTCAGCTGAAAAGAAAATAGGTTGGTTCTAATTTTCTGTATTCTAAAATGTTTTATTCAACAACCGTACTTCAATTCTAGCAAATGCCATTGTCTAAACAAAGTGATTTGTAGGTATAAGCTTTGCCAAAGGACATACTAGGGTTTCCTCAGACCAATATATGTGTCACCTTTACTTGATGATAATTAAAAAGATTTCTCTCAAAACTCTGACCAACTCTTTCTAACTTCTACATCAATTAAACTTCCCAATTTGTTTCACTTTTAGTTCAATTGTAGATTCCATTTATATCTAGCTTGCGTGTGAATAGTAAGGCAGATATATTTAATACTGAGAATTTAGCACTGAGCTCTTTATATTTATGTCTAAAAAAGTTTTAGAGTCTTTCCTGATTATCCATCATGCATCCAGCTTGATGATAGGAAAATTTTGGATCAATGTGGATGTTGGTCTAACTTTAGTCTTGTGGAGATTTTCACAGTCACATCATCTTTAGCCTCTGATCAGTGATGACTTGGTTTCATTGCTATTTGCAGTGTTCAGCTCAGCTCAGTAAAATGTTATTTTAAAATGCTTGATTTTTTCAAAAAATACTCATTTAAAAAAATACAGGCACTTTGTAAAGTGAATATTCTCATCTAGCATGTAATTATGCCATATAGCTGTCAAATAGTACAACATTTAAGTGACTGTTTAATAGCATAGCAGCAATATACTATTATGCACTTCTTGCTTACCTTATAGTTAGAATGTAATTAGTTATGTTTAAGGTGAAAAGCAGCACTTACTTTCATGCATAAACAGTTCCATAATGGGGTATAAAGGAAAAGTTACTCCACTGTCACAGTCCTAATTGGCATATGGCTCCTTTTTAAAACTGCAACCCAACGCAGATCAATATGCCAATTAGGTTTCAAAGAAAATGAAAAGGCGGTCTAATTTCTCAGTTTCCTGATGTATTAACTGAACCTCAGGAATTCCTCAATATTTGTAGACTCTAAAAGCATTTGAAACTGTTATCTTTCTTTCTGTCTTTCTCTCTATGGTTTTATCATCTATCTGGTTATTTGATTTTATATTACTCATGGTGTATTTAACTTTAACAAAAGATACACATACCTGAAACAGAAAGAAAATTATTTTCATTAGGGCAAGTAAGAATGTGAAAAACAAATAAGAAATTTTAATGGAGCACCAAGTATTTCCTTAATCAAACCAACTCCCAAGATACTCCATCTGTAATATCAAGATAAGACTTGGAAGATGGTAATTGCTTATTGATTTATTTTCCTTTCAACTTTCATGTTTTTAATCTTGAATTTATGTGTGAAGTCAGCTCTTGGTTGTCTATGAATATTAAAAAGATGAAAGACGTGGGATGCATCCCATGCCCTTGTTTTCTAACTCTACCATTGACCACCCACTAAGATAGATTCTGGGCCACTGACAATAGGGAAATACCAGCAGAAAGTGGGAAAAGTAAATTACAAATGCTTTGATATCTATGAGCCTGCATCCCTGTTTGTCTTGTGCTGGCTGGAACTACGAGTAGTTGGCTACTACTAATCATTCTTACTATGCAAATGTGATCTGAAAAATTGTATTACAGAGATGCTTAGAAAGGATTTCTGTATTGGGCATAATGTTGAATTACCAGATATAAATAATGATATCTTATATTTGTACAACTAGTTATACTTTTGAAGATACTTCCATCTACTTCTCTTATTTGATTTCATAGCAATGTGGGGAAAGTCTACAGAGTAGAGATTGTATTTTGCTTCTACCTTTGAGGATTCTGAAGGTTAGACAGGTTAAATGACATGCTTGAGGCTGATATTAGGTGATCAAAAGGATACTGAGATCCCAGTATTTTGATTACAGTTACTACTACTTCTCTCAGCTGCTATTTATCATATGCTTTTCTTGTGTCAGGATATGTGCTTTAGAAATCTATCTCACTGAGTCGTCTCAACAGCTCTTTGAGGGAGGTATTATTCCATTGTACAGAATCCAGAGCTCCCTTCAACAGTTTCCTTGCAAAGTCGAAAGCTGATAGAGCAGCAGTTATAAATGTGATTAGTTTACTGTTGCTTTTTCTTTGCTTTTTAAATGTTGAGGTGATAACTCTAATTCTATTTCTCTACTTTGAGATCAATTCAAACTCTTATTACAAAAATTTATAGGCTTTTGTGTTCATTTCTATTCTTTTTATAATGACAGGTCTTAAAACTCACATTGTATACACTCCTTATTTTACTCTAAACCAGTTGGAGGAAAGACCAGTAGACAATTCTCTGCACCAAAATGTTATACAGATAAGTTGTATACCCCCAGAAGGCACAGGTGACATGCTGTCCCCTCAACAAAGACAGAAGTTACTGAAGTTAGAGACAGAAAAAAAATATTGATTATGTGCCAAAGGATATATTTATAATGTCGTGGTTTGTAGGTTTCAGTGAAATAACAAAAAATAAAAAGGACATGAAAAATTTACTTTCTTGTTTACTTCTGTAGTAGGTTGTTAAGTGACAAAATACCTCCTGATGGCACAATGGCTGGCTTCCTCTGCATAGTGAAGAGCCTAAATACCCAACTGCAACTTCATGAGAGACTCATTCATGCAATTTCAAGCTAAATTGTGGCCTTTCTCCACCAAAAAAAATTCAGAAAATGCACTCTCCAAAATATGCAACCTATATTTGTTCAGGATAGCAAGAACATTTAGATTCTGGGTTACAGTAACATATAAAGTTGAATTTGCTCTCTGATCCCAAGCAAGTAACCTGAGTTATTGAAATTCTAAAGTTGTATTAAATTTGAATGTGCTGCAGTGATTCATTGCGTGGTTTAAGAATGTCGTAGTGGAGCGAGCATAGAAAGTCAGCACCAAGACAACAGTATGCCAAATTGCAGGGTCTTTATTGCCGGCGGCCATGGAGGACTCGCCTCTCTCCAACCCGTGGCCCCGAAAGGAGGGTGTCAAGACCTTTTATACACGTAAAATCACCTCGGGGGTGAGGGTGAGGGGCGGGGGTGGGGGTGAGGGGCTTCAGACATTCCGAGGTCTAGTGGATTCTGTAAATCACCTCCTGGGTGGAGATGAGGGTGAGGGGCTCCAGACATTCTGAGGGCTAGGGGACTTTTGACATTCCGATTGTTACCTAAGTGGTTCACAAAAGTCAAGATTAGTTTACACATTGTCTGGGTAGAGTGGAAATTACAGACATTAATTACTTATTACAAGTCGCAGGGGCCAAGATGGCGTGGGTTTGGACTGCTTGCCTGTCACATAGGGTTACAGAGAGCAGTTTCAACAGAAAGCCGAGGTATGGTTGAGGTATGCAGTTATGGGGCTTTTACCATGTCACAATAATGCTTGGATTTTTACCTGCTTTTCTTTTATCATTTTCATTTTTGAAATACATAAAATTGTCCCTATTAATCACAGTCAAGAAACGTGCTTTGGATAAAGACAAACTTTTCTAAAATTAATTAATAAATCATTATCTGTCTTTCTAAATTTCTGATTCTAGAAAATTATGTTCGTAGTTTAGTCACATAAACTTTATGCTTTGATCAGAGGGGTTAAACCTGAAAAGATTTACGGAAGTTGGCTTTCCGGCAATGAACTGAAAAATGAATAATATACAACCATACTAGAAGTGAAGATTCATTTAATCTATAAAGAACCACTAATAACTAAAGACAGATGACTTTAGGAATTTGAAAACATAATTCTCTTTCCAATGGACTTTTAGGACTAGCAGTGTAATAGAGTTCATGTGTTTGGTGACTATTCCTCTTCAGCTTCAAGTTTTAGATTTCCAGTCTATCCTTAATTGTAGCATGGCCTTCATCAGCAACATTATTGAAGAAGCAGAAGTGGCTGAGAGACTGTGGTGCAAACTAAACTGAATAGACATTGTCATGGTTAATTTTAGCTATCAGCTTTACTGGATTAAGGAATTCCTAAAGAGCTGGTAAAGTGTTATTTCTGGATGTGTCTGTGAGGATGTTTCTAGAGGAGATTGGTGTGTGAGTCATTGGATTGATTGTGGAAGGTCCAGGAAATGTAAATGGGGACCATCATTCTGGGGGCCCTGATAGAACAAAATGGCCAAGGAGAGGCAAATTCTCTTTCTGTCACTCCTGGAGCTGGGGCATCCTTCTTCTCCTGCCCTTGGACGTCAGAACTCCAGGCTCTCCAG
The DNA here is from genome assembly GCA_963573385.1 of Cacajao melanocephalus. NCBI lineage: Eukaryota > Metazoa > Chordata > Mammalia > Primates > Pitheciidae > Cacajao > Cacajao melanocephalus. Next base: position 68,854 of record CAUYLG010022988.1, read on the forward strand.
TCTTTCAACTCCAGGACTTATATGAGCAGCTTCCAGTTTTTCGGGCCTTTGCCCTCAAACTGAGAGCTACACTATCAGCTTCTCTAGTTCTGAGGTTTTCAGACTTGGTCTCAGCCTTGCTACTGGTTTCTGTGGGTCTCCATCTTGCAGCCTGCCTGTTGGGGGACTTCTCAGCCGCCATGATTATGTGAACCAATTTCCCTAATAAATCCTCTCATCTATCATCCATCCATCGTTTATTGGTTCTTTCCCTCTGGAGAACGCTAATACAGAAATATTCTTTTTTCTACCTTACCTGAAAAGAAAGCATAGCTCGATTCAGTCATATTTAAGTGAAATTTTTTTTTCATAAAATACTTCTGGGCTCCAAGTAATTAGACTCTCCTCTTTTTGACCCTGTTTTCTAAGTATTTCTACAGTTGAATTAATCTACCCTCTTCCCAACCCTATGCTACAATCCAATTTTTTAAGTCAATTACTCAAAATATCAAAAAAGTAAAATAAAGTTATTCTCTCATTTTTCTTTAGGGAAAATATCATTGCCTTATTACCATCTTGCAATAGAAATTAATAAATACTAATTTTAGAATCTTCTATGTCGAGATTACCATGGCACAGTTGTTAACATTTAAGAAGTTAAAAAAACCATACATAATACATATGTGTGGGAAAGTAGTGCTCAGCATCAAAATAAAGGTAGAAGTAAAGTACAATAAAAATTCAAGAAAAAAAATCTGAACTAATGGATGTAAGAAAAAGTGGCATTTGAACTATTAAGGAACAGACAGGGCTTGGAAGAAGAAGAACTTTTAGCTGAGATAATAGCTTAATAAAAGCCACACCGAGTTCTAAAGTATAGATTGAAGGAATGAAGAGGACTATGGTGTATGGATATGTGTGTGTGTCCAGTAGCAAACAGTTGTTGAGAAGACTGATTTCATATTGCAGAGGGCTTTGAATTCTGGGTTGATAAGATTATATTTTATTTTGTATTGAATGAGAAATCATGTAAGAAATTTTAGCTTGAAATTCACTAGTTTTTGTTTAATAACACAACTGTTGACAGCAATGTACAGCATGAGTCAGAAGGGGAGAGATCAGACATAAAGATAAATTGCAAAGTTGTCACTATAGTTTAGATAAGAAATAATGGGAGCGTGAATTTTGGCAGAAAAGATAAAAATGGAATGAAGACAGAACTCTATGAGAGAAAGAAGACAGTAATTCCTTTAATGACGTTGAGATCCTCAGTATTCCAGAGGATGGCCATGGGATTTGCTAATACAGGATGGGCGAGAGAATGATGTGTGAGCACCTGTGATGAAGACAGCACACTTAGAGTAGAAATTGAGAAACAGTGGATAACTTCTGAAATCTTTGCATATAATCATCTATCTTGTGTGACCTAATGTATGTTAATTCTTGTAGAAGAAATGATTTCTGCTGTTATAATCTGCAGCATTTATAGAAACAGATTTGATTCAAAAGACTGTGATGGTTTTGTTTTCCATTCATGTTTGAGATGTTGAGTTCAGATGAAAATCTGGGTACATGAACTTTATAGAAAAGGATATTATAAGAATGGTAGGAGATAGCAAAAGTCAAAAGGGAAGAATATTGCTGACCCATTCCTTAGAATAATAATCTAAGTGTTCTGTTCAGTATGCTGTACCTGCTGACTGCATGGTGTATTTCCAAAGCTGGTTTTTATTCCTGTAAGATCCAGAGTATAACAAATGGCAGAGAATAAATTAAGTATTACTGCATTGGAAAGAAAAAAGAAAGCTTATTGTATTTTAGGCTGATTGTATGCATCTTTAGGATTTGATTTTTTTTTATGCTGGTTTACTTTGAAGGCAGTTTGCTAAATGGTAGTTGTGAGAAATTAAGTGATTTTCTATTTATCTATTACCGCTGTATCTATATGCTTACTTGGTATATTTTGGTTATTACCACATCAGTGAAATAGGTGCATGCAGTGAAATCTAGAGGTTAAGCCTAAGTGAAAAAAAAGTATTAATTAAACTCAACTAAATAGTTATATTCTAGTAATTACTAATTTAAGAGACTAAATAGATTATTATTAAAATTATTTTCAATTTTCTTCATCTTTCAACTGTCTTGTTTATTTAAATATTCTACCTTCTAACCTCTGCCTTCAAGTTGAGAGGAAAAAAAATCAAAGATTCATTTTGTTATTTCTTAATTTTTCTGTAGAGGATTTGCCAGTGGAAGCCACTGGGGCTTTAGGTTAAGTGAGTTTTCTTTTTCTTCTTACTGTGATCAGTCATGTTATCTTTGGTGCCTATTAGTGCACACTAGTCACAGGAAAGGGCACAAGGAGTCCTATGGAGTGCTTAAAAAGTAACTACGCATATTACTTCTGTAGTAACGTCTACAATTAATTTTCATTTTCACATAAGTAGATTAAAATTATTTTCTGGCTTTATTAAGACAAAGACTCTCTAAGTTCCTTATCCAGGGACTACTAGTAAACAGTAAATGCCATTCACAAATTTAGTTCCCTTCTCTATTACCATAAACGTTTCAGAATTACACGTTCTTTTTTTCTCCTTCCTTCCAGAATTTTAAGAAAGAAGTGAATATGCTCTTGAAATGTGAAGATTTTACAGGTAACACTTTCTTTCCTTCCTTTGTTTTGATAATAGATGAAGATGTTTACAATTTTAATAAAATCTAGAATGGGGAGTCAGGGAAGTCAATGCCAATCTTCCCATTCTATTTGGTGAGAATTTTCTTTTGTAATGTGAAAAGTTTGTGGTATTTTTACTAGTGTGGGCTAAAAAATATTTGCAAATTCATTATACAAAATTTTTATTTATTAGGGAATGAGATAGAGGAGGGCTATTCTTACCACTACTTTGTGCAAAAGAAAATAGGGATTGGCCTAAACTTCTGAGTCTCAAGATGGAGCACCACGCTTTAGGTTCTCTTTCTGGGGCCCAGCATTCAGGTATAATTTTCGTGCCAGACTTTGGCTGGTAAGGCCATTTAGCTCCCTGTTCATTTTCCTGACATAATTGTAAGAAAGTGCAGTAAGTTTTCATCTATTTGTCAATCATAAGTTTTGTTAGCAAAAAACATTTAAAATAACGTTTCTAATTGTTTTCTACAAGAGCATCATTATTTGCTCAGGACACTTTAGAATTCCAATTTTGTTAAATTTGGGAAATCTTTCTCTAGTTCTTTTGTCAGCATTGTTTTGTCCTTGGATTAAATAAGGGCATATATTTGAATTTGATTTTTACGTTTAAAAAAGCTTAATAGTTTTTTATATAAACCAAATAGAGCCAGCAGTGGGAATTGTAGTGAGAATCAAGGTGTCACTTGTTCTGCCAGAATTTAAGAAAGAAGCAATTATGCTGTTGAAATAGTGAAGATTTTACAGGTAACATCAAAGGCTGACATCAGGTTGAAATCTACAATAACACTACTAGATAATGAAAGTAGAAGATTAGCTTTTGCAATGCAAAGAAATCTATCTGTGGCGGGTGTCTTCTGGGAATGATATAACATTTGTCTGCATAAGACTCTGGTGTCATATGATCACAGAAGAATGAATTTGTGCTTGTCAACATAAGCCCTATCAGTAAGAGGTCATGGAATTGCAAAGTAGAGTCTGTGAAAAGGGAGAAGACATGTTGCCTACAGTAGAGTAAGTACTTTTTAGTGTTGCTTTTGTACAGCAAGATAATGTGTACCATCAGCTAGCACTTGACAAGTCCTCCACCGGTATAGACTAAATAAACTTATGACTGAATTAAAATAAGGCTGTTGTGAAAGGGGGATAAAATTAGAATCACTCCAGAATAATGATTTACAGGGGGCAAGAAGTCAGTTCATTCTAGAATCTTCTGGACTCTTAAAAAAAAACCTTTTCTTTTGATTAAGGAGATATCACACATTAAAATTACAATTTAATTACACGTTAGGTTTTTAAATTTGGCAATTAAACTTTCTAAAATACAAATTATTAAAAAGCAAATCTTTGATATGCTATGTTAAATTTTATTAATATGTAAATAAATATATATGTGAACATAATAATCAAAATTCTTTTTTTTAATTTCAAGGATGATTATTAAAATGGAAGAGAGTTCATTCTAATGTTTGAATGAAAGAAATATTATATCAAAGTCCAAATCAAATTTATAAAGAAAAGGTACCAGTTACTATCTATAAAGTAGCATCTAAGAAAGATTGAGACATGAGTGAGGCTACCTTTTAAGAAGTGCTTAAAAATGTGTGAATTTCTATGGAATACTATGCAGCCAAAAAAAAAAGGAATGAGATCATGTCCTTTGCAGGGACATGGATGGAACAGGAAGCCATTATCTTCAGCAAATTAATGTAGGAACAGAAAACCAAACAGCACACGTTTTGACTTATAAGTGGGAGCTGAACAATAAGAACACATGGAGACAGGGAGGGGAACAACACACACTGGGGCCTGTCAGAGTGAGGTCACGGGGAAGGAGAACATTAGGAAAAGTAGCTAATGCATACTGGGCTTAACACCTAGGTGATGGGTTGAAAAGTGCAGCAAACTACCATGGCACATGTTTACCTATGTAACAAATCTGCATATCTTGCACATGTACCCCAGAACTTAAAATAAAAATAAAAATTAAAAAATAAAGAAAATTTAGAAAAAAATGTGAATTTGACATAGTGCTGGTCAACAACCAGGTTGTTGAACAGACCAGGTATTTGCAAAGCCACCTGAAGACTCACTCAAATATTCTCCATGTCATGGCCCTACACAGCCCTTCTATTCTCATGTTGGTCACTAGCCTCAAATGAGTACCTCTACCTTATGAATGTTTGTCTTGTTTATGTTATCTCCATGAAATTTTCCCAGTCAGGATCAATTGCTCCTTCATCAGTACTTCCAAGTATACGTTCTGCTCTTTATTCTAATTTTTAATTTATGTCCTTTTTTGTCAGGTTCCCAGGTAGAAGTTTTATCTCAATTTATTTCACTTATTTCGTGTAACCACTAGAATGTACCTTACACATAACAGACACTAGATCAATATTTGTTAAATGAATGAACATAAAGGGAAATGATACAATTAGTCGACTGGATATTGTCACATTAAAACCATGTGAGGTTCTGATTGGAAATAATACTCTTTTCATCCTGCTCATGAAATGATATTTAGTGCACCCTTAGATGTAGATGATGGTTATACTGAGTTGATGAGTTCAATTGGTGTGTCAATTTCATTTTAATTTTGTGTAATGTGTCCAAGGTATGTCTTAATCCATTTCTGAAAATTGATTTTTCATAACACATTATTAAGAAGCACATCAGACTCATATCTCAGTTTAAATGAGAGAGTTTCAAGGTTTTATAAGTGGACTTAATCAGTCCTCTTAAACCCTGGTAGAATAGGGCATAGAAAGAATCATTCTGGGACTGATGTAGGACACCTCAGAAATCTGGAAGTTTTCATGGTAGAATTAATTGCATGTGTCATTTGTCAGGTGGATATAGTAAATGCTGTGGTTTTGAGGTACCCAGATGCAAAAATAATCTGGAAAGCAAAAGCAATATTTATAAATATCAACATATCCTCTTCCTGTCATTCCTAGTCACTCCAGAAGATAGAATATGAATTGTTTCCTGGAATACATTGGCTTTTGCCTTCGCTAAACCTCAGCTTCCTGATGGCATGAAGCCATCTATTCTCAATAATACCTCTTCATTAGCAAAACCATATATCATTTGAAGTTATGCATTATCCGTTTGAGTAATGCTTCACCTGTTTTGATTTTGGAACCTCTACAATGATAAACTCTGGAATATAACAATAGCTAAACATTTATTGAGTGAACACTACATATCAGACCATGACCTAAGTACTTTACATGTGTTCACATATGGACTCTCACAGCAATTCTATTCACTTCATCTCCTTACTTAGTAAGGTGGAACTAGCTCTTGCATTTGGCTATAGAACCTGTTTAAAGTGCCTCTCAGTTAATTGTGCTCATCTGATTTAAGTTTCCCATCCTACTGCTTCTCCCAGCTACTTGTCAATCTTGCTGTAACTTTCAGTATGACATCCAGCTCCTTGGCTCCTGCCTTTCTTTCCCGTCTATTCTTATTATGTCTCAGCATGGATTCATTAGTCATCTAATACAACTGTGCATTCGCACTCACCCAGTAGTACTCTACCTTTCCAACTGCCTCACCATCCCCCAACCTTTTGCTGTCTTTCTGGTCACTCTCCAAATCTAGGCACCCAACTACCACCTCACTTTATGTTTTTTTGAGAAGTCAGCCTTTGATCATAGAATTATGTTAAGTGAATACATCACAAATTCAAGCTCTTTAACCTTATCTAGATCCTTGCTATTATTTAGTAAATTGTTTATTCAGTCCCTTGATTAACCTCTATTATCTCCTTTAGGGCAAATGTACTTAAACTTTTCCAAATTTCTTAAGTCCTCAACATGCCCTCAACCTATCTCACATTCAGCAGATAAATTCAATTCTGTTTATTGATAAATTTGTGTATATTTCTCAATATACACAGCTTTCTTTGTCCCCCAGTTTTTCTATCTCTTTACATTCCCTCTTTTTAATCACCTGTCTCAGAGGATGAAATATTCTTCCACTTTGAAGTTGATGTCTTTACCTGTGCTTTTGGTCTATTTTCATATAGGCTTTTCAAGGAAGTTGTCTAGCAGCTACTCTCTCCTGATTACCCACCTTCCATCTGTCTTTTCTTACCGGTGCCTGCCCTTCAGGAAAATAACTCTCTGAGTATCAATCTTTACTCTAGGAATAAAGCAGAGCAGTACCCCTTTATACTTTAAACACCTACTGCTTGTTTCCTGTCTCATCTCCTGCCTTCATCTCCTTGACAATATCTTTAAGAGTAATTTACTCTCACTGCCTCTTCTTAATATTATTCCTGTGAATACTATGCCATAAAACCTAGAGTAGTTGGCCTAAGTCATTCACTCCATGTTCTTTTTTCTGTGGATCTCATTCTGATCCTTGTTTAGCTTTTTAAAAGCGGCAGTGTTTGCCCTGACAAGTTGTAAAGAGCTTTTGCTCATGCTTCTGCTACATATAAATGAGAGAAGACAGAATGGAAAAAAGCACCAAGCAATCCTAAAGGGAGGGCCATGAGAGGATCTCTCAAATATAGACAGTCCACACAGAAGCAAGAACGTTTATTTCCAAAACATTTTATACTAGTACTGAGAACCAACTGTATCTTAGCCTTGACACTAAGTGATGAAGGGTTATAGGAACTGAACTTACTCTTTAGTTGAAAGAGTGCTGCTGGTTTTAGGGTTGTTCCAAACTTGCCTAGTCCTAGGCAATAATAGATTATTTACCTAAGATTCTACCTGAAAGTCTGATAGATGACATGAAATTATACCAGCTCCCGGGCTTCTATTGGTCAGGCTTATATACCTGAAACAGTATGGGCAGGCAGTCCATCTGGAATTCTCAAGGATACAGGTATGAATGAAAACATGGTGAAGGCCATGATTCATTACCTTGAATTCTATGTGGTTATTGTTGCTCTCATTTTATTCCAGACAGCCTTGCCTTTTAATGGATAACTAGGCATAGTTTTCTCCCTATAGTTCTCCTTGCAAACAGGCTGAAGGTATAGAGAGAGCAACCTTACTTGGCTTCCTCTCTTTCCTTTCTCATTTTCCCCACTCCCTACTGGTTTCCTCTGGAAAAACTTTCTAATAAATCACTTCTACCTAGAGCCTCATCTTAACATCTGCTCCTGAGGAATCTAACTTAAAACTGAATATCAAAGTCACAGTGATTTCAGAGATAGTTTTGGAAAAGTATTCTACAGGAAGATTTTATATTAAAAAGCTAATAGTTATTTTATCACAGAATATTAATGAATTAAATAAATGTGAATTAAAATCTGTTGATCTCTATTTGAAATGCTATAGGGAAATAAAAATGAAGAATAAAGGCAATTAGATATATTCTAAGTTTTGATGAATCCTATTTATTGGGAAAATTATTTAAATACTTGGAAACCATAATTTTAGCTATCTTCATTTGTCCTCAGTAGGGTAGTAAAACCATAAATCTATAAAAATACTTGAGAAGATAAAAAATTCTAGTTTCAAGCCCATTCAAAAGTGGGCAAAGGATATGAACAGACACTTTACAAAAGAAGACATACATGAGACCAACAAACATATGAAAAAATGGTCATCATCACTGGTCATTAGAGAAATGCAAATCAAAACTACATTGAGATACCATCTCACGCCAGTTAAAATGGCGATCATTAAAAAATCTGGAGACAATAGATGCCGGAGAGGATGTGGAGAAATAGGAACACTTTTACACTGTTGGTGGGAGTATAAATTAGTTCAACCATTGTGGAAGACAGTGTGGCGATTCCTCAAGGACCTAGAAATAGAAATTCCATTTGACCCAGCAATCCCATTACTGGATATATATCCAAAGGATTATAAATCATTCTACTATAAGGACGCATGCACATGAATGTTCATTGCAGCACTCTTTACAATAGCAAAGACCTGGAACCAACCCAAATGCCCATCGATGATAGACTGGACAGGGAAAATGCGGCACATATACACCATGGAATACTATGCAGCCATAAGAAATGATAAGTTCGTGTCCTTTGTAGGGACATGGATGAACCTGGAAACCATCATTCTCAGCAAACTGACGCAAGAACAAAAAATCAAACACCGCATGTTCTCACTTATAGGTGGGTGTCGAACAATGAGAACACACGGACACAGGGAGGGGAGCATCACACACTGGGGTTTGTCGGGGGAAATAGGGGAGGGACTGTGGGGGGTGGGGAGTTGGGGAGAGAGAATATGGGGAGAAAAGCCAGATATAGGTGATGGGGAGGAAGGCAGCAAATCACACTGCCATGTGTGTGCCTATGCAACAATCTTGCATGTTCTTCACATGTACCTGAAAACCTAAAATGCAATAAAAATTTTAAAAAAATAAAGAAATAGGACATGCTTCTTACTTTTACTCTGAAAGTCATCACCAACACCAACACCATTGCCACCACAACCTTCACCATGACCAACAAAACCACAACCACATCATTACCACTATCACCATCATTACCACCATTACCACATCACCACCATGACTACCTCCAGCACAACTACCACCACTATTATCACCATCACCATCACCATTATCATCACCACCAACACTACCACTCCCACTTCCACTACCATCACCCAACCTCCAGCACCACACTACCACCACCAAACATGTACCCTGGCAAAGACATAGTTGCAATCCTCATGTTACGTAGTAGTTACCAGTGGTGTTTTCAAAGTAGCTATAACATATGCAGCTGCTCCCTCAGTATTTGCATTGTGAAGCCAGCAAAACCTTACTGCAGTCTCAGCATCCTTATCAGAGAGAGAACCTCAAATGTAACTTAGTATAATTTTTTGATAAACTCTTTAAGGAAAAGTAAAGTATCATTGGTGAAATGTGACTTAACTGCTGCCCTTTCAGAAGGTCAGCTTTCCCTATGGAGACTGCACATCCTAGAAGATAGTAAAGGCCAAGTCTTGCAGGTTCAGAATAATCTTGAAGATCTTCCAGAAAAATAGACTGAAACAAACGTGAAAATAATACTTTACTCTGATTCAAAACAAGAACTACTCCCTGAGGAAAGAGTTTGGAGGAAATTCAACAGATCATAACTAAAGTAACTAGCAAGTTAGAGAATTCTTAGACTTAAATGTGAGAAGTATCAATGTTTATAATTTCTATAAAAACTATAAATAATGGCAATCATTTAAAAGTCAGGAAACAACAGATGCTGGAGAGGATATGGAGAAATAGAAATGCTTTTATACTTTGGTGGGAGTGTATATTAGTTCAACCATTGTGGAAGACAGTATGGTCATTCCTCAAGGATCTAGTACTAGAAATACAATTTGACCCAGCAATCCCATTTCTGAGTATATACTCAAAGGATTATAAATCATTCTACTATAAACACACATGCACGTGTATGTTTATTATGGCACTGATCACAATAACAAAGACTTGAAACCAACACAAATGCCTATCAATGATAGACTGGATAAAGAAAATGTGGCACATATATGCCATAGGATACTATGCAACCATAAAAAAGGATGAGTTCACATCCTTTGCAGGATGAAGCTGGAAACCATCATTCTCAGCAAACTAACACAAGAACAGAAAACCAGACACTGCATGTTCTCACTCATAAGTGGGAACTGAACAATGAGAACACATAGAGACAGGGAGGAGAACATCTCAAACCAAGGCCTGTCGGGGGATGGGAGGCTGGGGGAGGGATAGCATTAGTAGAAATACCTATTGTAGGTGATGGGTTGATGGGTGCAGTAAACCACCATGGCACATGTATACCTATGTAACAAAGCTGCATGCTCTACATATGTACCCCAGGACTTAAAGTATAATAAATAAATAAATAAGCTATGAATAAGATTAATTAGATTTTTTTCACCAAATCCCAAAATTTTACATGCAGGACCAAAACCATGAAATTGAAAGAAGATATTTTTAGGATAAATAAATCGCCTTTGTGAGTAGTATATTTATGATACAGACTACACCAAGTAGTAACATAAACTAGAGATATATGTATGTAGATGTAAAATAGATTGAAATGATAAACCTAGATAATGGGAATCTGGTTATGGGGATTTTTAAGTACAACAAAATAAAGACAATGATGTTTTCATATAAAATACTACTTGCCTTACTTTCAGTGTTTTAACACTGGGATCAATGGACCATTTTTCTCACCCAGAGAAAAATGACAATTTATTCATTGCCATTATTTCAAGGGCATGGCCTCTTGGGCCAACTTGCCTCTGTTTGAATCCTGGATCCTTGACTAACCAGCTAAGTGATTGTTCAGGTCATTTAACTTCTGTCAGGGTTTTCTTAACTCTAGAATAGTAAGTAATAACTCAGCCTACCTCGCAGGGTTTTTGTGAAGATTAAATAAGATACTCCATGAAAAGTATTTCACCCAGTGCAGGATATATAGTAATAGCTCAATTGATTTCAAGTTTCATCTCTGATAAAATAAAATAAGCAATTTACAATTTACCATCAAGTTAAGTTAAGAGATAGACCCGGCATCCTCTTAAAGATTCAACTATACCCCGAAAATTCTTTCTTCTTGTCTTCATATATGTATCATAAAATGTTAGATCAATAATTTTGTATACTATTGTGTATAATCAGCTATTGCCACAAAAATAATGCATTACAAATAACTTCATAGTCTTGGTGGCTTACATTGATAAATACTTATTTTCCCAACTCATTGAAGGGAGGGGGTCAAAGTTTTGGCAATCTCAGCCAGACTCAGGTGGGCTTGGCCCAGGTCAAGATCTGGGTTAGACCTGCTCCACGAGTTTTAACCCCCACCAGAGACATAGAACAAGGCAAAGATGAAAGCATATTTTAGGGCTCTATAACTTTCCATGGGCCAAACCAAGTCACATTGCCAAGGCCAACATTAAATGGGGCAGAAAAGTACACTCTACCTTCAGTGCAGGGAGAGGGGAGCTAATATATGTTGAAGAACAATAATAACTATCACTCCAATTGACACCAAAGGTGAGCAGAATGTTAAAAGAAGGGTGTGAGGAAGTACTGTCATTGTAAACGAGAGAGCTAAATATTATACTCATAATCCATTTTTCATTTCAAAATAAAGGGTCAAATTTGACAAATACAGAGGGAAAAAATATAATGGAAGCATCAGACTATGTCCAAAAAGAACTTCCAAAAGGATAGTGGCATGATCTCAAAGGTTCACATTGCATTAACAACACAGTAATAGTCACATTGTTACTCACTCGAAAAACATGCTCCATTCAACAGTGTGTTTATGTCTTTAAATTAATATTTATTAAAGCAAGGATATGCTGTTCAGTTAAATTTTAAAGATCTTATAGAAGCATGGCATGGCCTAATTTATGCTGACTGTAAAATACCGTTCTAGAATTTGTATGTCAACAGCAACACATTTCTTAGTCCCATCTCACTGAAAAATATTGAATAAAAGCAAAGGCCTGAGATTCCACCAAAATAGAAACAGCTCTGGTGCACAGCTCCCAGCAAGAGAGACAGAGAAGGCAAGTGATCTCTGCATTTCCAACCAAGGTACCAGGTTCATTTCAATGGGACTGGTTGGACAGTGGGTGTAGCTCAAAGAGGGCAAACCATGGCAGAGAAGGGAGCTGCCTCACCCGGGAAGGGCAACTGACTGGAGGATTGGGGACTTCCCCCACCAGCCTCCAGCACTCTGGTTCAGATACTGCACTTCTCCCATCCCCTCTGTAACCCACAGACCAGGAGATCCCCACTAGGCTGAAAAGTGCCATGAGTTACCAACACAGATCTGAGAGGCAGCTCCAGCAGATGCCACGGGTTGTTGGCACAGATCTGGGTGAAGGTTTTGACTAGCACCAAGAGCGCCTGAGGGACAGAGATACCTGCTTCCCAGAAAGAGGGGGAGCTGAAAGCAGGGAGACAGCAGAAAGACAACTGAAAGCTGGGGAGACAGCTGAAAGCAGGGACCCTGAGTGGGTCCCAGCCCCAAAAAGAGCAGCAAACTGAAACCCAGTCATTTGAGAGTTTTGCAGACAACACATCAGTTAGAGTTCAACCCGAGATGCTCGAGCTCAGTGAGAAGAAGAGCATCTGCCATTGCTGAGGCAGTTCTAAACCTACCTGTGTAAACAAAATCCAGAGGAAGCTTACATAGTAGCTGTACTGACTCTGTGACAGACCAGCCATGCCTCTGCAGGCAGATGAGGGACAGAATGTCTCCTCAAGTGGCTCCCTGACCCCAGTATAACCAAAATGATGCCTCCTACAGGAAAGCTCTGGCTGTCACCTGGCGGTACCCTTCTGGGAGGAAGCTACCAGAGGAAAGATCAGGCAGCAATACTTGTTGATCTACAACTCCCATGGGTGATTTCCAGGCAAAAAATGTCTAGAGTGGACCTCCAGCAGTCCTACATCAGAGGGACCTGTTAGAAGGAAAATTAAAAAACAAAAGAAATGGCTTCAATAATAACAGAAAGGATGTCTACTCAGAGAACCCATCCAAAATCACCAACTTCAAAGATTAAAGGTAGATAAATCACAAAGATGGGAAGAAACCAGTGCAAAAAGGATGAAATTATCAAAGACCAGAACGCCTCTCCTCCTCCAAGAGATCACAACTTCTCACCAGCGAGGGAACAAAACAAGATGGAGAATGAGTTTGACAAATTGACAGAAGCAGGCTTCAGAAGGTGGGTAATAACAAACTTCTCTGAACTAAAGGAACATGTTCTAACCTAATGCAAAGAAACTGAAAACCTCGGAAAAAAAGGTTAGATGAAATACTAACTGGAATAACCAGCTTAGAGAAGAACATAAACGACTAGATGGAGCTGAAAAACACAGCACAAGAACTTCGTGAAGCATACACAAGTTTCAATAGCCAAATCGATCAAGCAGAAAAAAGGATATCAGAGACTGAAGATCAACTCAATGAAATAAAATGAGAAGGCAAGACTAGAGGAAAAAAAGTGAAAAGAAATGAACAAAGCCTCCAAGAAATATGGGATTATGTGAAGAGACCAAATCTACGCTTGATTGGTGTGCCTGAATGTGACAGGGAGAATGAATTCAAGCTGAAAAACACTCTTCAGGATATTTTCCAGGAGAACTTCCCCAAACTAGCAAGGCAGGCCAACATTCAAATCCAGGAAATACAGAGAACACCACAAAGGTATTCCTCAAGAAGAGTAACCCCAAGACACATAATCATCGAATTTACCAGCTTTGAAATGAAGGAAAAAATGCTAAGGGCAGCTAGAGAGAAAGGTTGGGTCACTCACAGAGGGAAGCCCATCAGACTCACAGTGATTCTCTTGGCAGAAACCCTGCAAGCCAGAAGAGAGTGGGGGCCAATATTCAACATCCTTAAAGAAAAGAACTTTCAACCCAGAATTTCATATCCAGCCAAACTAAGCTTCATAAGTGAAAGAGAAATGAAATCCTTTATGGACAAGCAATTGCTGAGGGATTTTGTCACTACCAGACCTGCCCTGCAAGAGGTCCTGAAGGAAGCACTAAACACAGAAAGTAAAAACCAGTGCCAGCCACTGCAAAAAAGAACCAAATGGTAAAGACCAAAGACACAATGAAGAAATTATGCCAACCAAAGGGCAAAACAACCAACCA